>CM067330.1:6330000-6637500 GCA_034376525.1 Nicotiana benthamiana | reverse complement strand
CCTCAATTGAATATGTTAAGTTTGTCGGTGTTATGTTCTTCTACGAATCTCCCATGGGGTAGAATATTGTGAGATAGTATTGAAGAAACGGCTGTCAAGGATTGTGAGGTGCGGTGGTTCAGGATTGAATAGATGTTTCTAATGTCGATAACTCAAGAAAGGATGATCTTCTAAAAATTTTAAAGTTAGTAGCGGTCTGTTGGTTCAAGTGCTACCGAGTTAGATTTTAATCTAATGCATCAGTTGAGCAACAATGGAGGATGAAGGACGTGTGGGAAGTGTCATGCCGTGATTAAACTATTAAAAAGCTAGGTGTAAAAAACAGAGGCCGAGTAGTTTCTGAAAAGAAGTGAGTTATCCCAATGTGGGGGAGTGGAAGAATAGCATATGAGTTTAGTGGCAGGATAACTACAACCACCCCTCCCCTTTTGAGGAAAGTTTGGAGTGATTTGGGAATTTTAACAGACAGTGATTGGGTCTACGGGCTTAATTTGAATTATTTCCTATTATACAACGAAAGTTTGGATGCAACAAAAAGGATTTGGTTGATATGGAGAAGGATACAAAACGACCTCAAATTGGAAATCATTGTCGCACATTTAGTTTGTTCCAAGAGGAGTGAACGGACTGGTGCAACTATTGAATGAGCATAGGCTCAGGACGGGTTACTGATTCGTAGTAATTGGGCATCGCACCATTTCTAGGAGATGTCGGCGTGTATTCCACAGGTGGATTATCTCCTGTGAGTAGATCAGTGGTCGCATAGTTGGTGAAGCTTCTGCGAAGAATCCTACTGCCTATCCAGTAAGAAGTCGAATATGTGAATATTTCTAGATATTTAGAGGGTTCATGAAATGCTAACAAAAAGATTTCTAGGAATTTGGCAGTTGATTGCGCAAGGTTATGTCAATTAGAGATAAAGAATCTTGGTGGGTTCCATAGTTTTGTAATAGTAGCTCCAAGCTAAGTAGGAGAGTCCCACCGCCTACGACTAGGTAGCATGGTTATATACTTGTGGGGTTTCTAGCTATCGGCATAAGGGAAAGTTTTTTCAGCTAAGGGAAAAGAATATGAGTGGTAATTTTAGCAAATGGTTCGAGAGATGTGTTCCATAAATGGCCTTTTCAATTATGTTCAGGCTTGGGGAAGGTTCAGGATTTATGCTTCGTGTCGATGGGGGTGCTTTGTTGAGAGGGTGCTCATGTGCTAGAAGAGTCTTGGAGTAAATTATATTCAGGACCAAGTTAGAGTGGGTGACTCTTAATATTACTAGTGGATTCAAAAGTTAAGGCACGGTGCCTAAGATTTCGTCCATAAGTATGGTTAAGACTCGAACTTTGTAGTGGATTATGAAAAGAGGCTCGAAAGCTTCTATGATATCTTTGGCTTGTAGTATAGCTTTTAGAGGAATGAAAGAGAACGATTTCTGATTCGTAAAGGGGTCTTCAGAATGGGTATATCATATGAAGATGCGAATATGCGCACAAGGAGGGTATGAGTCGGTTTGTAGGATATGAGACAGCATGATCTCGTGATACAAGGCCACTCAGGGGCAGTGCAGTTGAGTTCATTATGTGTTGAATGGAGTTATTATTATATATGAAGCGATTAAGTATAAATTAGAAGAAGATAGATTGGTTAGACATGGTTGAATTCACATATTGGTGGCAGTGATCAGTTCCTTCAGCGTGATTGAGTTATGTAGATGATTTATCACGATACGTGTGAGGCTTGATGACCACTGTAATTGATTTTATTTGGAGCATTCAAGTGCTATGGCCGATTATGTGTGGACGGGTCCCGAAAGGGTTGTGGTGGGTTCTATGATTATGAGAATTTACTCGTGTGTTGCTATGGCTCTCTTAGAATGAGATGAGTAAAAGGTTCCTATATGATGAAGTGCTTACCCTATTAATGGTTCACGAATTATGATGAAATTCTTATGTTTTCGCATAATGTCATGTTAGGTGCAGTGAGTGGTATGAAAATTGAAATTGAGGAATCGAGGTTTTAGTTCGGCATTGTCAAGGATGTCAAGAGCTTGGATGAGAAGGAAAAGGGATTTGAATGTTTATTGTAAGCCGGTATTATCTTAACCGTCACCTAAGATTGGTGTTTTGTGAAAGAGGCTTTGCATCCTGGTTATGGATTCTTGATTTGCTTTACAGCATTAGTGCGGACGGTAGAATGGATGTGCAAACTTGTTATTTGGTGTGAACGGTTGTGGGAGCATGTGTCACGGGAAGATTGTACGAGTGTGACATATAGTCACATGATTGATCGGAAATTTAAACTAAGTATGAAGGTTGTGGTAATATCGTTGATCCGAGAATTTATGCATGAAGGGCACTAGGTTTATTGGGTTGTGGATTGTGGAGGTTTACTCCGATTATGATGGTTGTTTATTGTGAGTCATGGGAAAAGGGGGGTTATTATGGACCTTTGAAAGGCTATTAGCCCAGCATAGTGCGGTCATAATTGGCTCGAGGTCGATGGGTGGATTTAAATATGAATATGGGCTCCACATTAAGTCGGGTGTGTATATTTTAGCATATGCTCCTTATGGAGGAGTATTCGGACGTTAGATGTCATCTCTTCGTCGGCTACTTCATGTGATATTATATTGTGTTGTGTGAGTTATGAACGGCTTGATAATTTTCTTATGTGTTGAAGTTTCACGTAGCGATGGTATTATGTTAGTGGGGTGGCTCTGGAGTTTCAGAATATATATCGCACCTTAGTTTTGCTTGAGTTTGTTAGCTTATGGCGCCATGTGTCTCTCATGGATGATATTATGCACTTAACGCTCTTATGACTGATATTCAGTATTTTGTAGCAATGAGCAATTTAGCTCGGTATGTATATCCTTATATGGATTCTATGTGGCGGTGGGGTTGCATGCTGCAACAATATGATGTTGAGTATGATTTCCTATATTCTAAATTTTGTGTGTATTGTATTGCATTTTTTTTAGAAAAGTCCATATTAACTACATAAGTTGAGTAGTCCCTTCCAGAGTTCGTTTTCCTTATGTATCGCGTTCGAATTGGTAGCCTATTGGCACATTATGGCATCATATGAGACTTTTGGTCATCTCTGAGTGGCTTGCCGCCTGAGCAGTTCATATCGGGTAAGACAGATTATTGGATCTAGGATCGGTGTGGTTGGATTGTATGAAGTACATCAAAGAGCAAATACCATTATTTGGTTCAGGATGAGGTGATAGTTCTTCTTAGGAGTATCGACTCAATGATTTGTTGACTCGATAGTTGGATATGAATTTCTATGCGTCTTTTCCGCCATTGCGGCATTGCAAAAGTTGGGTCAGGACTTATATATGGCATGAGGTGTATTAGAAGCATCGAATTCATAGAATTTCGGGTATTATGATCAAAGAATGTTATTATGGTCTATGGAAGATGTGGCGCATGGTGTGAATTCATCAAGGGTGTGCAATCATGTTCTGGTACAACGTGCGGTGATTGATACGGTGTTTGTTTGTTGGAAGCAGTCCTAGTAGAGAATTTTGGGAGCTGAAATTTGGGTTCTAAGCTTATTCACTTGAATAAAAAGAGAATATCTTTAGATTTACTCAAGCTAACATGCTCAAATGAGTTGTTGTAGCACGGGTAGGTGCACGAGCTGTTTATCAATGATTGAAGACAACTTTAGTGCAGTTTAGTGGGAGAGAATGTAACGACGCGATCGATCATTTTAAGCTCTAGTACGTCGTTCGACAATTTGAGGCCATGAGTAGCTTCACTTCAGGTATTATAACTTGTATGCATTGTCAGAATTGAATTTAGAAATGTTCATAGTTGATTTGGAAAGAATTTCCTATTTCGGAAGCTTTAAGTTGAAATAATTGAGTAAGGGTTGATTTATGAATAAACAACCTCGGAATCGAGATATAAAGGTCCCAACGGTTCATATGATGATTTTGGACTTGGGAGTATATCCGAATCATGTTTTGGATGACCCGGAAGCGTTTCGGCACATGTTGCGGAAGTTAGCATTTTGGAAGAATTCCCTAAATATGGGTTGAAGTGCATTTCAATACTATCATATCGATGTATGATTGAGATTTTGAGTCTTCGATTAGCTCCGTATAGTGAATCTGGTATTGAGAGCGCGGTCGAAAGTGGATCTAGAGGCCCGTAGGACATTTTGGGGTCATTTGGCTAAAGTTAGAAATTTGAAGGTTTTGAGAAGTTGGACCGAAAATAGACTTTTGATATCGAGGTCAGATTCCGATTCTGGAAGTTAGAGTAGGTCTGTAATGTCAAATATGACTTGTGTGCAAAATTTGAGGTCAATCAAACGTGATTTGACAGGTTTGCGCATCGAATGAAGAAGTTCGAAGTTCTAAAGTTCATTAAGTTTGATAAGGAGTGTGATTCGTGGTTTCTATGTTGTTTGGTGTGATTTGAGGCCACGAGCAGGTCCGCATTATGTTTTGGTGCTAGTTGACATGATTGGTCGAGATCTCGGGGGCCTCGGGTAGATTCTAGAGGGTTAACGGATCAAATTTGGAATAAATAAGGAATGAAGCATCTGCCTTCTTGTGTAACCGCACCTGCGAGACTTAGACCGCAGGTATGGAGCCACAAAAGCGGCTATGGAGGACGGAGATTCTGTGTTGGTCCAGAAGTGAAGAAACCGCAGATGCGGTCAAATATCTGCAGAAGTCAGACCGCACCAGCGGTAGGTGAGGCGTAGAAGTGGAAAGGACTGCATGGGGAGAAACCGCATGACCAGTAGTAGAGCTGCCTCTGTGGAACCGGAAAAGTGATCGAGTGACCACAGGTGCGGAAATGTGAAGGCAGTGAGGTTTTTAAAATCGGAGGTTTTGATCATTTCAATTCCAATACTTTCATGGGAGCCAATTTTGAAGCAACTTTGAGGTGCAATTTTCACCACCAATCATGAGGTAAGTGGTTTATACTAGTTTTGAGTTAAATACATGATTATCTACATATTTGAGCGTGAAAATTAGTGGGAAATTGTGGGGTTAGGTAGGAAACCAAAGATTTGGTATTTTTGGATTGTTACCACGAATTTGGGCATGAAATTGAGAATAAATGATATATTCGAGTTTGTGAGGGGTTATGGGTAAACTTTATCTTCAAAAAAAGTTTGGAATTCGGGCACGTGGGCTCAAGGGAGATTTTGTCAACTTTTGGATCGGGGTTAGAAATTGTTATAAATTGGGTTATTATGAGTAATTGAGCATATATTAATGGTTTTGCATAGTTATTGGCTAGTTTTGGAGCGTTGTGCATCGATTTGAGTCCTCGGAAGAACTTGGAATATAATAATGAAACTTTGAAGCGAGGTGAGTCTTGTTTCTAATCTTGTAAGAGGGAATTGTCCCCATATGTGAATTAATTGGATATGTGCTCCTATTTGTGAGAGCTACGTACACACGAGGTGACAAGAGTCCATGCCTAACTACTATTATATTTAAGTCCGGGTAGTCAAGGACCCAAAAGCATGCTTTACTTGTAATATTTGTAACCTTGTTGTCAATTTAAAATACTTAAATCATATTGAATGTGTAAATAAATTTCTAAAAGACTAGACATCATTTCTTGACTTTTAAAAGAGAAATTTGCCTTTTCATGGATAATTGCTCCTTGCTGAATTCTTGATTGACTGTTTGATGCGTATATCTATTGTGGAACGGGCCGAACGTCTCGATATATTAAATTGATGCGTCTATGATTCGCGCCATTCGACACACAGTTTAAATATTATTGGATCATAACGTACGACCTCAGCATGATTTGCGCATGATTATATTTGCTTGACTTGCAAGTTATAAATGATGATATTGCCTCCCTGTCTTGAAATAAATGTACAAATGATGAAGATGAATTTGGAAATTCTCGATTAATGGAAGAACTTTCTATTTGCTTCAGTTATTGAGGTACAACCATTTTTATAAAATACTCGATTTATTATATTATTGATATATCATTATTGGATAACTAGCAAGTGTCAAAATCGACATGTCGTCTCTGCTTCTTTGAGATTAGACGGGATGCTTACTAGGTACATGTTGTTTTAGAACTCATGCTACACTTCATGTAAATTTTTGTTGCACAGGCACATACATATCTAGTGACCTAGCTTGATGCAACAGCATGGTTGATACAGAGACTTAGGTGAGTTGCACCTCTCAAGACGACCCAAGGCAAGCAGAGTCTCCTTCAAAGTATAGTAGTTCTTTTTTGTTCAATTATACTCCGGACAATTATCATGTTGTACTTTATTTCCTAGAAATTATTCATGCACTTGTGACACCGGGTTTTGGGATGATTATGGGATTATTCAACATTAAGTTTGTTAAAGATATCATTATTCATTCTGTGAATTTCATTATCTATCGTTTAATGTACAAAAAAAATTATTTCAATAAATACTAAAAATGGGGATTTAATTAACTTTTGGTGTTGGCTTGCCTGACAGTAGTGTCTGGCGCTATCACGATCCTTAGTGAATTTTGTGTCGTGATAGCGAAGAAAAGGCCACATTTGCGAAAGTCCAGGTTTGCATTTGCGACTGGAACTTCGCATTTGCGAAGGTAGCACAAATATAAGGGATTCGTATTTGTGAGCTTAGCAAATGCGACATCTGCATATGATAAGATTGGACTTAGTCGGGATTTTACATTCATTCTCCTAATCTTCAAAACCTAAACCTCAAGAGGCAATTTTCCAAAGGCAATTTCTTCCTCAAATCATAGGTAAATTATTCTTAACTCATTTCTTTCAATCTTTTGCATCTTTTTACAAGATTTCATCATAGAATCTTGGATTTTTCATGGTGTGGAATTGGGGATTTTTAGGTAGAACTTAAGAATTTCGAAATTTGGGGATTTTGACCTCAAATTGAGGTCAGATTCCAAAACCAATTGTATATCCGTGCTCGATGGTGAATGGGTAATCGAGTTTTAGCCAGAATTTCGGGTTTTAACTAGTGAGCCAGGGGACGGTTCTTGACTTTTTGGGGGAAATGTTGGAAAATTTATAATTATGCATTGGAATTGATTTATGTAGCATTAATCGATGTTATTTATATGTATGTTGGGCAGTGATCTTTATGCTTGTACAAATATTAGATTGATAATTACAGGAATACCAACGTGTGTGAGACCTACAGAGACGGTCTGTTAGTGTGCTAATGTCTCTGCTCCAAGATACCGTTATCTTCCTCTATGCATAGAAAATGTCCAAAGTCGATACGTCTAGTTTTTTATGTCAAAATGTTTCAGACCTCATTTCATATTTGATACCAAAAAAGGAAAAATAACACGAAATTAAGCTAGGACAAACCTACGTTATTAAGTTAATTATGACTAGATATGAACAGATTGGAGGTGGAAACTAGAGGAACAGCAATAATTGAGCTTTGAATTGGTTGTGGGCTTGAGGTAAGTGTATGGTCTAACTTTGACTTGAGGGATTAGGGATCCCCAACTGAATTTCTATGTAAAAAATCAATATGTGTGGAGCATAGGTGAAGTGACGAGTACCTAAGCTCCGCCAACTTATCCGTTTAGCCTGTTCCTTTCCGGCATTCCTAATATATTATTTTCATGTCTTAACTGTTACATGCTTATTGGTGCTCCCATGTTTAATTTCTTCTTCTTAGATGTTGTTTTCTTCATTGAACGTATTAATTGTTCCGCATTTCATTTTATCGCATTATTGGTTTAAGTTGGTTTCATAGTGTTTCATGATACTTTTTGACCAGTCTCGTTGTGTAGTATTTATTCTTATAGTGCGATTGGTACTGATATGGTGGGATCGACTTACATGCTGCAACAGGAGGAATAAGGGTGGTATATTGAGGAGGAATTAAGGTGAAATATAATTGCTTGGTGGAATTGGGTTGTGCACCGCAACAGAAGTAATAAGGGTGGATAGGTGAGATCGGGTTGCATGTCGCAATAGGAGGAATAAGGGTGATATATGGAGGATCAATAAGGGTGGACTGGTGGGATCGGTTTCCATGTCGCAACAAGAGTAATAAGGGTAAATGTTCATATTGTTTCTGATGATACGGTGGAATCGGGATGCGCCCCACATAATTTGTTGTTTATGTATTTTTCTTCTGTTATGAACTTTTTATGTAGTGATATAACTCTCTTAAGGATTGCTTATAGCTGAGTACTGGCAAGACAAGTGAGTTCCATATTTATTTTGTTGCATGTTACTATTCCATTTCGTTTTGTACTTCCTTTTGATATATAATAAATTGTATGCATGCTATATGATAAATTCCTTGTCGTAGCCTCATCAATGCCTCGTCAAGGTTAAGCCCGACACTTACCAGTATACAGGGTCGGTTGTACTGATACTGGACTCTACACTTTCTGTGCAGATTATGGTCCTAGTTGTGGTTGATCGAGAGGTTGGTTGCAGAAACTTCATCTAGGAGAACCAAGGTAGTCCTACTAGCGTCTGTAGGCCCTGGCGTCCTCCCCTATGTTTCCATTTTCCTGTTTTATCTTCTTTCGAGACAGATGTACTTTCTTTTAGACTAAGACTTGTAGATATTCTTAGTATGTTTGTGGATTATGACACAGGTTTCTGGGTGGTAATAGTTTCAGTATTGTTAATAATATATAGATCCCCGATTTATCATGTACTTTCATATTTATTTCAGTTTAGTTTCGTTTTTAAAATTTTAACATATAAAATATAAAGGAAAAGGTGAATGGATTTA
The DNA here is from genome assembly GCA_034376525.1 of Nicotiana benthamiana. Classification (NCBI taxonomy): domain Eukaryota; kingdom Viridiplantae; phylum Streptophyta; class Magnoliopsida; order Solanales; family Solanaceae; genus Nicotiana; species Nicotiana benthamiana. The sequence goes on along the minus strand of CM067330.1, from coordinate 6,628,767 downwards.
TAATGTTGGCTTGCCTAGTGAATGGAATGTTAGGTTTCATCACTATCCCGACAATGGGAAATCCAGGTCGTGAGAAGTTGGTATCGGAGACCTAGGTTGCCTAGATCTCACAATTCACGAACAATCTTAGTAGTGTTTGTGCTTATCCCTAGAGGCTACAAAGTTAGGAACAATTTCACTTCTATTCTTCTCTATTGTGCGATTTGGTCTCTCAATGCTAATCGAACTCTCTACTCTTGTTCCTTCGCAGATGGTGAGAACATGCATCACTGCATCAGCTGATCAGCAGCCCGAGCCACTGATGGCAGCTCCTATGAGGGGCATAGGACGAGGTCGAGGTCGTGCTAGAGGCCAAGGCAGGGGCAGTGCTCAGCCTAAAGCTCGAGCACCAGCACCAGTGGCGGAGCCTCAAGTAGAGTTTGATGAGGAGGCTCTGGCCTAGACCGTTCTACTGGGGTCAGATCACGTTCCTAAGGGGTTCATCGCCACCCTGGTACTAATGTTTTGGTCCGTCTAGTGGGCCATATGGAGAGTGTTACTTTGGCCGGTGCATTCATTGTCACCCGTCGTCTCTAGGGTTGGAGTAGGCGCAGTGACTCCCCCTGCTCACACTCTAGAGCAGATGGTTCCTCAGTTTCAAACTCGAGCAGCTTAGCCAGCTGGAGTAGTTCCACCAGGTATTGTAGTATAGACCAGCGATGAATCAGCTATGTCTTCTGAGGCCTTGTGGAGATTGGATAGGTTTACCAAGCTTTTCACCACTACCTATGGCGGTACATCTTTAGAGGATCCCAGGAATATCTGGAAAGTTGTCACGAGGTACTACGAAACATTGATCGTGGGAGGGGTTACCTTTTCTACCTTTAGTCTGTCATTTTCCACCAAGAAATGGTGAAAGGATTTTTGTTTGGCCAGACCAGCTGGTTTGTTAGATCTTACTTGGGACTAGTTCTCTCAGCTATTTTTGGAGAAGTATCTTCCTATCTCTTAGAGAGGGGACTATTGGAGGCCATTCGAGCGCCTTCAATAGTGTTAAATGACTGTCACTTAGTACGAGATGCGATTAGTTGATTTAGCCCATCATGCTCTTCTTATACTTCCCATCGAGAGAGAGAGAGAGAGAGAGAGAAGTGATGAGGAGTTTTATTGAGGGACTTGCTCAACCTATCAGATTACAGATGGCTAAGGAGTCAGGGAGTGAGATTTCTTTCTAGCATGCAGCCGATGTAGCAAGATGAGTTGAGATGGTTTTAGCTCAGGGGAATTGTCAGGGGTATGACAAGAGGCCTTTTCACTCCGATGGATTCAGTGGGGCCTCATCTGGAGGCAGGGGTACATTTAGAGGAGGTTATCCTCCCAGGTCATTTCATTCAGCACTTCAGACATCCATGGAACTTCAGGGGGTGGTGGTCCTTATGTACCTCCTTTAGGGCAGCAACCTTATAGTGCACCGTCAACTCCTATCAGAGCACCTCCTCTTCAGAGTTATTATCTCGGTCAGTCGGACCGTCAAGGTCAGTCTTAGTTTCCTATGCTGAGAGTATAAGGATAGATGCTGCGAGTGCGGTGAGTATGACCATATCCGGAGGACTTGTCCAAGATTAGTGGGTTTTCAGCCACAGCATAGGGTTCTCGTTCTATGATCCCAGCACTGCCCGTTCAACTAGCCAAAGATAGGGGTCAGGGAGCCAGAGGTAGAGGTCAGTCCGTTAGAGGTGAAGGTTAGGTCGTTAGAGGTGGAGGCCAGACCGCTAGAGGTAGAGGCTAGCCAATAGGAGGTCATCGCATGGATATGGTTTAGAGTGGTAAGAACCAGTCCCGATGTTATGCTTTCCCACCCAGGCCTGAGGCTGAGGCATCCGATATTGTTATATTATGTACTATTTCGGTTTGCAATAGAGATGTTTTAGTTCTATATCATCTAAGATCTAATTACTCCTATGTGTCTTCTTATTTTGCTTCATATTTGGTTATGCCTCGTGATTTTTTAACTACTCTCGTATATGTGTCTGCACCGTGGGTGATTTTATCATAATAGATCGTGTCTATCATTCGTGTATGGTTATCATTGATGGTTTTGAAACTAGCATAGACCTCCTATTTCTGGATATGATTGATTTCGATGTCATTTTAGGGATGTATTAGATGTTACCTTACCATGCTATATTGGATTGTTACGCCAACAACGTGACCTTAGCATTTCCGGGGTTTCCCTAGATTGGAGTAGAGGGGGACTCCTGGTCACTCTACCAGTAGGATTATTTCCTATATGAATACTCGGTGTACGGTCGAGAAGGGGTGTTTGTCATATTTGGCATATGTTCGTGATTCTAGCGCGGAGGTTCCATCCATGGATTTTTTACCAATTTTATGGAATTTCCCAAAGGTTTTCCTTCAGACATGCCGGGGATGCCACCTGACAGGGATATTGAGTTTTGCATTTTGGCTCCGGGCACTCAGCCCATTTCTATTCTGTCATACCACATGGTCCCGCTAGAGTTGAAAGAATTGAAGGAGCAGTTTCAAATTTACTTGATAAGGGCTTTATTATACCTAGCATCTCGCCCTGGGGTGCGCCGATGTTATTTGTAAAGAAGAAGGATGTGTCGATGAGAATGTGCGTAGACTATCAGCAGTTGAACAAAGTCACCATCAAGAACAAGTATCCATTGCCGAGGATTGATGACTTATTTGATCAGCTTCAAGGTTCCAAGGTGTTTTTGAAGATTGATTTGAGTTCTGGTTACCATCAGTTGAGGATTAGGGCATCCGATGTCCCTAAGATAGCTTTTTGGACTCGGTACGGGCATTATGAGTTTCTAGTGATGTCATTTGGGTTAAAAAATGCCCCCGCAGTATTTATGGATTTGATGAACTGGGTGTTCAAGCCCTACCTGGATTCCTTTGTGATTATTTTTATTACTGATATCCTGATCTATGCCCGTAGCCGAGAGAAGCATGAGCAACATCTCTAGATCATTTTTCAGACTCTGGGACACAACCAATTATATGCTAACTTTTGAAATGTGAGTTTTGGTTGAGTTCAGTTGCTTTCTTAGGTCACGTTTTATCTATAAAGGGTATTTAGGTGGGCCTTGAGAAGATTGAGGCAATCAAAGACTAGCAGACCCATATCACCTGCAAAGATCCGGAGCTTCTTGGGTTTGGCGGGTTATTACCGTCAGTTTGTGGAGGGGTTTTCATCTATAATATTCCCAATGACCAGGTTGACCTAGAAGGGTTCCCCGTTCAGGTCGTCAGACGAGTGTGAGGCGAGCCTTCAAAAGTTCAAGATAGCTTTGGCTATGGCGTCGGTGTTGGTGTTGCCCATGGGTTCATGACCCTATACAGTATATTGTGATGCATTTAGTATTGAAATTCGTGCGGTATTGATGTAGGGTGGCAAGGTTATTGCGTATGCTTCATGGTAGTTGAAGATTCACGAGAAGAATTATCTAGTTCATGACTTGGAGCTAGCAGCCATTGTTTACGCGCTGAAGATTTGGAGGATATATCTATATGGTGTGTCATATGAGGTGTTCATGGATCATAAGAGTTTGCTGTATTTGTTCAAGTAGAAGGAGCTTAATTTGAGGCAGAAAAGTGGTTGGAGCTATTGAAAGACTATGATATCACCATCTTGTATCATCCCAGGAAGGCCAATGTGGTGGCCGATGCTTTGAGTAGGAAGTCAGCAAGTATGTGTAGCCTTATGTATATTCCAATCGGTGAGAAACCGCTTGCATTAGATGTTCAAGCTTTTTCCAGTCAGCTCGTGAGGTTGGATATTTCTGAGGCCAGTAATGTTATAGATTGCAAAGTCGCTCGATCTTCCTTGTTCGAGATTATCAAGGAGCGGCAGTATGATGACCCTCATTTGTTTGTCCTTATAGACATATTACAACATGTTGATGCCAAGTAGGTTACAGTTGGAGATGATAGAGTTTTTAGGGTGTAGGGTCATGGTTGTGTTCCTAGTGTGGATGAGCTTCATGAGTTGATTCTAGAGGAGGCTAATAGTTCCCAATATTCTATTTATCTGGGCACCGCTAAGATGTATCAGGACTTGTGGCAGCATTATTGGTAGAGTGGGATGAATAAGTATATTGTTGCATATGTAGCTTGGTGTTTGAATTGTCAGCAAGTAAAGTACGAGCATCAGAGACCTGGTGGTTTGCTTACGAAGATTGAGATTCCTGAGTGAAAGTGGGAGCGTATCACTATGGATTTCGCTGTTGGACTTTAACAGACTAAGAGAAATTTCTATGTGGTAAGGGTTATTATGGATAGACTGACCAAGTCTATGGCAGTTTCCTATTCTTTGGAGAAGTTGGCAGAGATTTATATCCTTGAGATCGTTCATCTTCATGGTGTGCCCATGTCTTTTATTTTGGATCAAGGTAGGCAGTTTACCTTGCATTTCTGGAGGACAGTACAGTGTGAGTTGGGTATGCGATTCGAGTTGAGAACAACATTTCATCCTCAGATGGGTAGACAGTTCGAGCGTACTATTCACATATTGGAGGATATGCTCTGCGCCAGTGTTATTGACTTTGGAGGTTCTTAGGATCAGTTCTTGCCATTAGAGGAGTTTGCCTACAACAACAACTGTCTGTCAAGCATCCGGATAGCTCCCTACGAAGCTTTATATAGTAGATGGTGTCGACCGGCGATTGTATGGTTTGAGTCGGGAGAGGCTCAATTATTGGGTACAAATTTAGTGCAGGATGCCTTGGATAAGGTTGAGATCATTCAGGATAGACTTCGTACAGCTCAGCCCAGGAAAAAGAGTTATGTCGACAGTAGGTTCGGGATGTGGCATTCATGGTTGGAGAGAGAGTGTTGCTTATAATGTCACCCATGAAAGGTGTGATGTTGTTTGGGAAGAAGGGCAAGTTAAGCCCTAGATTTATCAGGCCTTTTGAGATTCTTGATCGAGTGGGAGAGGTGGCCTACAGACTTGCGCTGCCACCAGGTCTATCAGTAGTGCATCTAGTGTTTTATGAGTCCATATTTCGGAAGCATCACGGCGATCTATTGCACGTGTTAGATTTCAGCATTGTCTAGTTGGACAATGATTAGACCTACGAGTAGGAGCCAGTAGCTATTCTAGACGGAAAGGTTCATCATTTAAGATTAAAGAGTTATCCTTTGGTTTATGTCCAGAAGAGAGGTCAGCCTGTTGAGGCAACTACTTGGGAGTCTATGTCCGATATACGGAGTAGATATACCCATCTTTTCACCGGATCAGGTAGTTTTCTATGTTCGTTCGAGGACGAACGGTTGTTTTAGAGGTGGAGAATGTGATGACCCAAAAGGTCATCTTCTGTTTTAGAATCTGATTTCGTTTTTAAGGCCTTAAAACTCTCATTTTATCTCTCCTCGATTTACGTGTGCAGTCCAGGCGTATTTTCGGAAAGGCATTAGGTGAATAATAGATAAAATAATGATTTTTGGCCTAAAAATTTCATTTGTTGACTTTGGTTAACCTTTTGGGTAAATGTGCCAGGATCCATATTTTAACGGTCCTAGTAGGTCCGTAGTAAATATGGGAATTGGGCATATGCCTAGAATCGAATCTAAGGTCCCAATCCCAAGAAATGAATTTTTCATGAAAATTATAATACTGGAAGTCTAAGGAATTAAAGAAATTGATTAATGTTTGACCTCATTGGTATACGACCCATATTTTGGTTCCGGAGCCCAGTACATGTTTAATATAATATTTAAGTCATGTTTGTGGAATTGGTGAAAACAACGTTTATTTGACGTGATTCAGGCATCCAGTTGAGAAAAGAGGAATTTTATGCATTTTGGTGTTAAATATGTAATTTTAGATGGCGATTTGATCGCACGAGCAAGTTCATAGGATGTTTTAAGAATTGGTTGCATGTTTAGTTTGGAGCCCCGAGGGCTCGGGTGAGTTTCAAATAGGCTACAGAGTGATTTGGACTTGAGAAAAATTGGTAGTATACTTCATGTCTGCAGACTTCACAATTGTGAGGTCTCGCTCTCAAATGCGAGCCTCGCATTTGCGAAAAGAATGATCGCATTTGCGAAGCAGGGAGGGGATTGGGTAGTTCGCAATTGCGAAGAAAAGGCTGCATTTGCAGAAGTCCAGGTTTGCATTTGCGACTGGGACTTTGCTTTTGCGAGGGGAGTAGAAATGCGAGGGGTTCACATTTTTGATACATTCCTCGCATTTGCGAGCTTCGCAAATGCGAAGCTCGGGTCGTAAACTGTAGCTAATAAGTTTGGATTTAGATGGGATTTTTCATTCATTCTCCCATTTTTCAAAATCTAAACCTCAAGAGGCAATTTTCCCAAGGCAATATCTTCCCTAAATCATAGGTAAATGATTCTTAACTCATTTTTTTCAATCTTTTGCATCTTTTTAAAAGATTTCATCATAGAATCGAGGTTTTTCACGGTAGAATTGGGGATTTTTGGGTAGAACTTAAGAATTTCAAAATTTGGGTATTTAGACCTCAAATTGAGGTCAAATTCCAAAACCAGTTATATATCAGGGCTCGAGGATGAATAGGTAATCGGGTTTTGGTTTGAATTTTGGGTTTTTACCAAGCAGGGCTGGTGTCGATTTTTCACTTTTTGGGGGAAAGGTTGGGAAATTTATAATTATTGGAATTGATTTATTTAGCGATAATTAATGTTATTAAGTTAATTATGAATAGATACAAACGGATTGGAGGTGGAAACTAGAGAAAAAGCGATAATTGAGCTTCGAATTGGCCGCGAGCTTGAGGTTAGTGTTTGGTGTAACTTTGACTTGAGAGATTAGGGATCTCCGAATTAATTGCCATGTGAAAAATCTATGTATGTGGCATATAAGTAAGGTGACGATTACCTATGCGCGCCAACTTATCTACTTATCCTGTTCCTTTCCCCCGTTCCTAATAAATTATTTTCGTGTCTTAACTACTACATGCTTATTGGTGATCTCATCTTTAATTGCTTCTTGTCAGATATTATTTTTGCTATTGAAGGTATTAATTATTCTGTAGTTCATTGTATCACATTATTGGTCTAAATTAGTATATTGGTGTTTCATGGTATGTTTTGGTTGGTCTCGCTGTGTATTATTAATTGATGAAGTTTCGTAATTGTATAGATTTTTATTTTCTTTGGTTTGAGACATAAATGTTGTGGAGGGTTTTGAGCTAAATTTTGAAATATGTATTCTTATTGTGTGATTGGTACTGATATGGTGCGATCGGGTTGCAGCCGCAATAGGAGGAATAAGGGTGGTATATTAAGGAGGAATAATGGTGAAATGTGATTGTTTGGTAGGATCAGATTGTGCGCAGCAACAGGAGTAATGAGGGTGGACAGGTAGGATCGGGTTGCATGCTGCAATAGGATAAATAAAGGTGATATATTGAGGAGCAATAAGGGTAGACTAGTGGGATCGGGTTGCACGCTGCAACAGGAGTAATAAGGGTGAATGTTCATATTGTTTCTAATGATATAGTGGGATCCGGATGCACGCCGCATCATTTGTTGTTTATGTATTTTTCTTCTACTGTCATTTTATTCTTTAGTAGTGTAACTCTAGTAGGATTTTTAATAGATGAGTACCGGCAAGACAAGTGAGTTCTGTATTTATTTGTTGCAAGCTATTGTTCCATTTCGTTCTGTACTTCCTTCTGCTATATTATAAACTGTATGCAGGTTATATTATAAATGCTTCATCATAACCTTGTCACTATGTCGTTATTTAGGCTCGGCACTTACCAGTACATGGGGACGGTTGTACTAATATTGCACTTTGTACTTCCTATTCAAATTTTGGGGCTAGTTGTGGCTGATCGAGAGGTTGGTTGCAGATACTTCATCCAGGAGACCCAAGCTAGTCTTGTTGGCGTCCGCAGGCCCTGCCGTCCCCTCCTATATTTCTATTTTCCTGTTTTATCGTCTTTCGAGACAGATGTACTTTTCTTTCAGTCTAATACTTGTAGATATTCTTAATATGTTCATGGATTGTGACACCGGTTTCTAGGTGGTAACAGTTTTAGTATTGTTAACACTATATAGATCACCGGTTTTTTATATACTTCCCATTTATTTCAGTTTAGTTTAGTTTTAAAAATTTTAACTTATAAAATATAAAGGAAAACGTGAATGGATTTATAGCGTTGGTTTGCCTAGTAAATACAATATTAGGCGCCATCACAGTATCGACGATGAAAAATCCGGATCATAACATTCTCCTTCCTTTTCCTTCCCCAAGTTTGTAATGAACTGCATCTAGAATACCGCAACGAAGAACCTCACTATTTGTCTGTCCTCTCTTCATCTTCTGCTACGATTAGATTTTTCTCCTTCTATTTGCCTTTTTAATTACATCTCTTATATGTACCATGAAATACGAATGTGAAAGAGATTAGTGGGAAAGGTATTCAATTGATTGTCAGGGGAGTTACACAAAGCCTAAATTGGTTGAAAAGCAGAAAATGGAAACAGATGAAGAAAGAAGTATCCATATTATAATGTCATATATATATATATATATATATATATATATATATATATATATATATATATATATATATATATAGAAAAGCTCCTTTAATATAGCACATATAAATTATAACAATTGGATCCTCGTTTTGCATATTTGTATTCAAATTTGTGTATTGCGTACATTGATATGTGATGTAACTATTTGTGACTTGTAATATTGGTTTGGATTGAAACACGAGGGATTCTCACACATTATGGAACAAGAACACATAACCACTTATTTAAATTCGTTTAAACAAATTACTTGAATTTATAATAATTGACGAAATAGGTGATGAATGCATGGATGTATACCTTTCTCCCAACCACAACCAAACAACCAGCCGCGTGTACCTATCCCTTTTATAATAATCCACTTAATATAAAAAGAATATATTAAATTACTAGTATAGCCTTTTATTGTGAAAACACGACTTTTTAAATTTGCATTTGTCAGTAATTTTTTCTAAAGTAGTCGATCGATTTATCAGTAAGTTTTTTTTAATGAGTTATATATATATATATATAATTGTCACATCTTAAGTGTAAGAGGGCGTTTGAATTATAAAGGTTCTAATTTATTCCACGTTAAAGTTTAAACTTTTATTACAAAATTCTTTCACTTGTTGTCATGATGGATGAGGAGTTTGGGCTCAAGGATGGCATTGGGCCGTCTGAAGATGCAAAAATTCGGCCCACTAGGAAAAACAAAAGAATTAAAAGACTACCACAAAGGCTTTCAGACTTTATATGGATCCGGGTTAATAAATTGAATACATTGGAACTAGAATATTAGCTAATAATTTAGTCTATCATACGCTTACTCTCTGCGTTTTATTATATATGGCATACGTTGATTCAATGCTAATTCTAAAAAAGAAGGCTAGACTTTAAAATTTATTATCCTAATATTCCATTATAATATTTATGTGACAATAAAAACTTAGAAAATAAAACCTAATAGTTTTATATATAGATAAATAAATAGTATCACATAAATCGAAATCGATAGAATATTATACAAGTACTTGTTTTCTTCTATCGTGTAATGATGGTCTATATCCATTTTACTTTTAATCGAAGTCTCGTATTTGAGCCTGCAAAATAAAATCTTTTGGACAGAAAGCACTTTCCTTTTTAGTATATATTCCTGACCACTTAAACTTGTAAGACTTTTGAAAGTCGATACACAAATTTTAGATTTTTTTATTTGTACACTCAAACTCGTGAAACTCTTAACTAATAAATACATTTGACCATTGACCCCATGTGTGTGTATTATACATTTACAGACATATCCATCCGGTCAGCAAATGACCAATGGAAATGTTACATGTCAAGAGCGCGAAAACAAACCCCATAGCTGTGTTGGAATAAATTTATTAATTTTTAATTTTTCTTCTATTTCCCTTATTTTTTTCTTTACCATAGCTGCGCAACTTTTATCTAATGCGGACGGAGCCAAACTACGTCACCGAAAACGATGATGCTGCCTGAATCGTCCAACATCTTTGCAAACTCCAAATCTTGTTCTTTGTTGCTACAAACTTCACTGCAGATCTCAACGAACTTAGAATACGAAATGGAGTTCATCAACATATCTCTAAGTCACAATCTCACTTACTCCAACTGATAAAACCTCAAAATTTTCCTAGCATCATTCACTGTAATTCTCCCATTGTCTCCCCCGAAAAATCTACCGTCTCCGTTGTTGGAGTCGGTGGAGCTAGGCCTTCAAATCTAATTCTCTCTCCGATAATATTCATAGACCTTAATTTTTCTCTAATTTATCGCCCATAAGAATTGATAAAAGTTCCTGCAGTCTAGCCGCATATTTAATTTCTCTTTTTTGGAGGAAGCAGCGGAACCCACACACCATTTTCTTCTTCTTTTTTGGGGTTCCTTATAGATTCTGTTTGTTTTATTTTTTACTATCTTTTTAATAAATAGTAACAGATATACACGTTATTTGAATGTAACTTGTACGCACTATATTTACGTAAGATAAGCTACTATCACATATGCATAGTCAATACAAAGGTGTTTATTAGTTATAGGTTTCACGCATTTGAGTGTTTAAATGGGAAAGACTAAAGCTTGTGTATCGGCTTTCAAAAGTCCTACAAATTTAAGTAGTCAGGAAATCATTTCACAACATAATATATATATATATATATATATATATATATATATATATATATATATATATATATATATATATAACAAAGTATGTAGCGAGGTCACTGATATTAAAATGAGAACAAAGAGATATTTTTAATTTTAATCATTTGGTAGCTCACAAATAAAATTAATTCAAAATTCACATTGAATACCAAATTTTATTTGTGAGCTACCAAATGATTAAAATTAAAAATATCTCTTTGTTCTCATTTTAATATCAGTGACCTCGCTACATACTTCGTTATCCTTTTAATACATTTATAGACAATTAATCTACTCTATACAACTTTCCCCCCGTCATGCACAAATTAAAGTGAAAACCAAAAGTTTACTTTATTTATGATGCCTATAGAAATTAATAGGTGAAGATTTGCGTGAACATGCTTCTATTTTTGACAAGTTATTCATGACATGCCAGAAGGGACGGTCGACTACACCACCAAACTTTTAGTTAAAAATCCGCCTAATTTCCAACACCGTTTTATATTGGAAACACAAAGAAAACAAGAAACTCCAAAAAATGTACTGTATAAACGTGAATATTGAAATTTGTCCCTCTTTTCACTTTTGACATAAAGGTCGACATCGGTCTTCGAAAGTAATACTCCAGAATGTGGTCCAACAGCAAATCTAAGGTAAAGAATAATGAATTACAATTTGCAAACAATTAGATAAAGAAATTAAATTGTTAAACACCAAAAGTTTATGTCCTATAATAAAGAAATAAAATGTTTTGTTTTATAACACCTTCACAGCAAACACTCAACAGCTTCGCGAATGTATTGATTAAAATTTGACCATCACAACTTTATTGATCGATATGCCGTCTAAATAATCCGACGACATATAATACGATCCAATTCACGTCCGCTTCTTAACGACCGACAAGTTCGCAAAAGTAATGAATGAAAGCCCAACCAAGATACTTTAATGATAAAGAGATACCGAGTCACGGGTAGAACGAGAATTTTCTAATTATATATAGCTGTAGAAAGCTCTCAAAAGGGAGGAAGAGATTTAAAAAAAAAAAAAGGAAGGAGAAAACCTCCTTGGATTCTAAAAAAAAGGAGGTTGCAACCTCGGGAAAATCTGTAAATTTACTTTCTCATCAATTGATGAGAAAGATAACGTCAAATCCTAATAAGATCTGAGATATTTCTTTCATCTCATATGTAGTCAATGTTATTAACCTTTCGATCTGAAATTAATTATGTTTGATTAAGATTTACCCCCTTTCATATTTTGATTGTTTTGTCCAAAAGATTTCGATATCTTTTGAGTCAAACTTTTTGGCGACGTCTATGGAGATTTCTTAGTGAAAATTTTCTAGTTCCTAGATCAAAACTAGGAAATACAATCACTCACCGAAAGGAGCGGAGGGAAAACCCAACCTACGGGAGACAGAGAAGCAGCACAGAAGAGGAAGAAAAGCCAAGCAAAATCAGCAGGCTCAGGAAGCTTCACCCCATCAACCATTGATGTATCAAACAAGACAAATGGTATTATCGACATGTTCTCCCCCACCGAACCACCGGATGAGGGTAAGGAAAATATCATCCTCACATCGCGCTTCTCTTCAAACGAGAACACAAAACCTGCACGGGCGAATGAAGGAAGAAACAACACCTGCCGATCACATCCCCAAAGCCGAACAACAAGGATCAGACGGGAAAATAGAAATGCCCACATAGCACGAATCTAAGCGAAAAGTCAACATCTCGTATGCATTAGTGTCGCACCTTCCAATGCAAGCAATATCAAACAGACTGAGACTCTCACGGAAGATATCCAATTCGCTAGAAACTGGGACTGACGGGCCGTTTTTTCAACAAATTGAAATAACACCCTTTAAGGCCAAGAGCCTTTGCGAAAGAAAGAAGAGTTCGACCTCGCTCGAATGACGACGGGCCGTTATTTCGACTTGCCCTTTAAGGCAAAGAGCCTTCGCCAAAGAGAGAAGCATTCGACCACACTCGAACAATGATAGGCCGTTATTTCGACAAGTCGAAATAATACTCTTTAAGGCCAAGAGCCTTCGGCAAAGAGAGATGAATATGACCTCACTCGAACGACGACGAGCCATTATTTCAACAAGTCAAAATAACTTCCTTTAAGGCCAAGAGCCTCCGCCAAAGAGAGAAGAGTTCGACCTCACTCGAAAGACGATGGGCCATTATTTTGACAAGTCGAAGTAACACCCTTTAAGGCCAAGCTTCTTCGCCAAATAGACAAGAGTTGGACCTAACTCGAACAATGATGGGACGTTATTTCAACAAGTTGAAATAACAACCTTTAAGGCCAAGAGCCTTCGCTAAAGAGAGAAGAGTTTGACCTCGCTCGAACGATGACGGGCCGTTATTTTGAAAAGTCGAAATAACACCCGTTAAGGTCAAGCTCCTTCACAAAAGAGAGAAGAGTTGGACCTCACTCGAACGACGATGGGCCATTATTTCGACAAGTAGAAATAACGCTCTTTAAGGCCAAGCTCCTTCATAAAAGAGAGAAGAGTTAGACCTCATTCCAACGATGATAAGCCGTCATTTTGATAAGTCAAAATAACACCCTTTAACGCCAAGAGCCTTCGCCAAAAAGAGAAGAGTTCGACCTCACTCGAACGACGACGTGTTGCTATTTCGACAAGTCGAAATAATACCCTTTAAGGCCAAGAGCCTTCGCCAAGGACAAAAGAGTTCAACCTCACTCGAACGACGACGGGCCGTTACTTCGACAAGTCGAAAAATCACCCTTTAAGGTCAAGAGCCTTTGCCAAAGAGAGAAGAGTTCGATCTCACTCGAACGACGACGGGCTGTTATTTTTGCAAGTTGAAATAACACGCTTTAAGGACAAGAGCCTTCACAAAAAAGAGAAGAGTTCAACCTCGCTAGAACGACAACCGGATGTTATTTCGACAAGTTGAAATAACTCCCTTTAAGGCAAAGAGCCTTCACCAAGGAGAGAAGAGTTCGACCTCAATGGAACGATGACAGGCCGTTATTTTGACAAGTTAAAATAACACCCTTTAAGGCCAAGAGCCTTTGCCAAAAAGAGAAGAGTTTGACCTCGCTCGAACGGCGACGGGCCGTTATTTCAACAAGTCGAAATAATGCCATTTAAGGCCAAGAGCCTTCGCCAAGGAGAGAAGAATTCGACCACACTCGAAAAACGATGGGCCGTTATTTTGACAAGTCAAAATAACACCCTTTAAGGCCAAGAGACTTTGTCAAAGAGAGAAGAGTTTGACCTCAATCGAACAATGATGGGCCGTTATTTCGACAAGTAAAAATAATTCCCTTTAAGGCCAAGAGCCTTCGCCAAGACCTCACTCGAATGACGACAGGCCGTTGTTTTGACAAGTAGAAATTACTCCCTTTAAGGCCAATCTCCTTAGACAAAGAGAGAAGAGTTGGACCTCACTCGAACGATGATGGGCTGTTATTTCGACAAGTTGAAATAACACCCTTTAAGATCAAGAGCCTTCGCCAAAGAGAGAAGAGTTGTACCTCACTCGAACGACGATGGGCCATTATTTTGACATGTCAAAATAACACCTTTTAAGGCCAAGAGACTTTGCTAAAGAGAGAAGAGTTCAACCTTGCTCGAGCGACAATGGGCAATTATTTCGACAAGTCGAAATAATACCCATTAAGGCCAAGAACCTTTTTTACAAAGGACAGAAGAGTTCGACCTCACTCGAACGGTGACGGGCCACTATTTCGACAAGTGGAAAAAACACCCTTGAAGGCCAAGAGCATTCACAAAAGAGAGAACAGTTCGACCTCGCTCGAACAACAATGGGTTGTTATTTAGACGAGTCGAAATAACACCCTTTAAGGCCAAGAGCCTTCGCCAAGGAGAGAAGAGTTCGACCTCACTCGAACAACGACAGGCCGTTATTTCGACAAGTTGAAATAGCACCTTTTAAGGGCAAGAATCTTTTCCAAATAGAGAAGAATTCGACCTCGTTCGAACGATGACGAGTCGTTATTTTGATTAGTAAAAATAACACACCTTTAAGACCAAGAGCCTTTGCCAAGGAGAGAAGAGTTCGACCTCGCTCAAATGATGATAGGAAGTTATTTCGACAAATCGAAATAATATCCTTTAAGGCCAAGGGCCTTCGCCAAATGAAAAAGAAGAGTTCGACCTTACTCGAATGACGACGGGCCGTTATTTTGACAAGTCGAAATAACACCCTTTAAGGCCAAGGGCCTTTGCCAAAGAGATAAGAATTTGACTTCGCCCCAACAACGACGGACTGTTATTTCGACAAAGCGAAATAACACCCTTTAAGTCAAAGGTCTTTCGTCAAATGAAAATGAATAGTTCGACCTTTTTTGAAAGGGGACGGGCTTTTATTTTGACAATTCGAAATAACGCCCTTTAAGGCCAAAAGCCTTCGCCAAGGAGAGAAGAGTTCGAACTCGCTCGAATCAGGATGGGCCATTATTTCGACAAATCGAAATAACACCCTGTAATTCCAAGGGCCTTCGCTAGATGAAAAAGAAGAGTTTGACCTCGCTCAAATAACGATGGGTTGTTATTTTGACAAATCGAAATAACACATTTAAGTCCAAAGACCTTCACCAAATGAAAAAGAAGAGTTTGACCTCGCTCGAACGGCGATGGGTCATTATTTTGACTAATCAAAATAACAACCTTTAAGGCCTAGGGCCTTCGCCAAATGAAAAAGAAGAGTTAGACCTTGCTCGAATGATGACGAGCCGTTATTTCGGCAAATCAAAATAACACCCTTTAAGGCCAAGGGCCTTCGCCAAAGGAAAAAGAAAAGTTCAACCTCGCTCCAATGACGATAGGTCGTTATTTCTACAAGTCGAAATAACATCCTTTAAAGCTGAAAGCCTTCCCCAAAGAGAGAAGAGTTCGACCTCACTCGAATAATGATGGGCCGTTATTTCGACAAATCGAAATCACACCCTTTAAGGCCAAGGGCCTTCACCAAATGAAAAAGAATAGTTTGGCCTCGCTCGAACAGTGACGGAGCCGTTATTTCGACAAGTCAAAATAACACCCTTTAAGGACAAGAGCCTTCACCAAGGAGAGAAGAGTTCGACTTCACTCGAATGACGAAATACTATTATTTTGACAAATCGAAATAGCACCCTTTAAGTCTAAGGGCTTTTGCCGAATGTAAAAGACGATTTTGACCTCGCTCAAATGACGATGAGCCGTTATTTCGACAAATAGAAATAACACCCTTTAAGGCCAAGGGCCTTCTCCAAATAAAAATAAAAGAGTTCGACCTTGCTCGATTGGCGGCCGTTATTTCAACAAATCAAAATAACACCCTTTAAGGCAAAGGGCCTTCGCTAAATGAAAAAGAAGAGTTCGGCCTCGCTCGAACGATGATTAATCGTTATTTTGACAAGTCACAATAACACCCTTTAAGGCCAAGAGCCTTTACCAAAGAGAGAAAAGTTTGACCTTGCTTGAATGACGATGGACCATTATTGTGACAAATCGATATAACAACCTTTAAGGCCAAGGGACTTCGCCAAATGAAAAAGAATAGTTCGACCTCATTCGAACGGCGACAAGACATTATTTTGACAAGTCAAAATAACACCCTTTAAGTCCGAGAGCCTTTACCAAGGAGAGAAGAGTTCAACCTTACTTGAATGACGACGCGCTGTTATTTTGAACATTCGAAATAACACCCTTTAAGGCCAAGAGCCTTCGCCAAATAGAGAAGAGTTCGATCTCGCTCGAGGACGGGCTGTTATTTCAACAAGTCAAAATAACACTCTTTAAGGCCAAGAGCCTTCACAAAGAGAGAAGAGTTCAACCTCGCTTGAACGATGATAGGCCGTTATTTCAAATAATCGAAATAACACCCTTTAAGGCCAATGGCCTTTGTCAAATTAAAAGAATAGTTCGACCTCGCTCGAACGCCCATGAGCCATTATTTCGATAAGTTGAAATAACACCCATTAAGGCCAAGGGCCTCCACCAGAAATAAGAGGATTCAACCCCAAGCAAATGACGATGGGTTACCACTTCGACAAGCCAAAATAACACCCTTTAAGGCCAAGGACCTTCGCCAAATAAAAAAGAAGAGTTCGACCTTGCTCGAATAACGACAGGCCGTTATTTCGACAAGTCTAAATAACACCCTTTAAGGCCAAGAGCCTTTTCCAAATAGAGAAGAGTTCAACCTCGCTCGAACGACGATGGGCCATTATTTCGAAAAATCGAAATAACACCCTTTAAATCCATGGGCCTTCGCCAAATGAAAATGAATATTTTGTCCTTGCTCGAACGACAATGGGCCATTATTTCGACAAGTCAAAATAACACCCTTTAAGGCCAAGGGTCTCCACCCGAAAGGAGAGGGTTCAACCTCAATCGAAGAACGATGGGTTACCACTTCGGCTAGCCGAAGTAAGACCCTTAGAATGCCGGGAGCCTCCCTTAATGCGTGAGGATTTCGACCTTTATCGAAGGATGACGAGGTCACTATTTAGACTAGGTCAGAGTGCTTTAAGAGCAAAGGCCATCATAAGGAAATATCGATCGAGACTCGCCATATGGGCATCTATCCCACACTAAAAGCTTTAAATATATAGAATAAAGGCGAGTACAAAGCAGATAACAAACAAAGAAAAAGGTCTCTCCATTAGAAAAAGTCATTATACGGACAATTGCCACTTACATGTGGCCCAAGTCGATGAAAAGAAAAATATTTAAAAAAAACAACTACAACAACCAGCAACAAACAACTAATAGCAGACAAGCACAACGTTATTCATTCGGCTTCATCACCGCCATCATGATCACCATCACCCTCTCTGTCATCTCCAAGGAGCTCTCCTTCACCGTCATCCATGCCTCAATTGCCTCTGGGTGTCGAAGCATTGTACCCATAGTTGATGGGAGCCTCCCGCACCCTGGCTTGTGCTTCTTCATAAGTGGCTTCATTCACAATACCCGCCTCCCACAGACCTTTATATATATCCCGCTAGGCTTCGGCGTAAATCCCATAGCTTGTGTGTATGGCGGGGTGCGGCAGGGGAGGAGGATTCAATCTGGGCCAACAATCGCTCATTTTCTGCCTCCAATGCTGCAACTCAATCTCCCTGAACCAATGCCTCCTGATCAATTTTGCTGATGTGCTCCTCTAGCCCCAGCCTCTCTGAGAGTGGTTGTTTCCTTCTCTGACTTCTGTTCAGATTGAAGGATGCGGATGGTGTCCTCCTAGGCTGCCCCCTTTGCCGAAGCCTCGGATCAAGCGGTCTCACTGATATCTAACCCGACGACTTTGTTCTCCAACGCGGTCAATTTTCCCATTCACTCAACACTCATGGCCTTGACCTTGATCAAATGCTGATTGTTCTCCATCTGCTTCGAACTCAAAATCTCCTGTAGATGCTCACATTCTGCAGCGACTCTCTTGCCCAACTCGAGCTCCTCATCCTTAATTCAAAGTTGCTCTTCGAGTGCACTCTTACTGTGGATAGCTTGCATCAACTCCTGATCTATTTTTCTCCGGCTCCTCACCAAGTGTCCAGTTATCAGGGTTGGTCCTCAACCGCTCATGCATCTCGCGATATCTGCTGCGGTAGCGATGATATTTGTCCAACATCTTCAAAAAGACCATGGCCCTAATGTTGGCCCTGTGAAGGATTTCCACCTCTACCATGTACGTCTGACAAAAAAAAACGTAAAGACGGGGTTAGATTAGTATTCCCAGGTAGGGCGAAGGAAAATGAAAGTAAATTACGACGTACCCTTAGGCCCATAATGGCCACCTTATCCATCAAGTAGGCGTCACGAACAGACCGAAGGGCCTCATTCTCAGCTTTGGAACATAGTAGGCTGAACTGAGGCACCAGATCCTCCCTCTCCCCCAGGAGATTGACACTAGAAGGGAGCTGAAGGACACGGGTCGATCCCCGCCGCATGAACCACCGAGTGAGTAATGCCATCTATAAAACTTTTGACATCATCAGGGTCCAAGTTCGACACAGATTCGTAGTTGTCGGCCACCACACCTTTTACCTTTTCTGCAGCTAAAGAGGAAGCACGACCCGCTACAGAAAATGGGGAACGTCCAAAATTATAATGGCGGTACTAGAAGTTTGATTCTCTGCCTAGGTTGTTGATCGTTGACAAGAGTAAGAATTTATGATTGAGCAGAGGCAACTGTGGGAATTTCTGACTGTTGGTCACATACACCAACATCTCCAACGACGAGTTTCGCCTCTGCCGGGTTAGCCACCACAACACCCTATCTAGAGCTCGTTGTGGGAGAGTCTTCTAGATGAATTACTATTGGGGGCGCCATCTCAAACTCTACTCGCTGTCTCTTTGACAGTACTTTCTCTTCTCCTGTATATGGTGACTCATCCGGTGGGAGAGGGACACCGGTCGAGCACCTCGTCTTGAGAAGCGACCCTTGCCGGAGTGACCAGGGCTGCAGATTCAATTGAAGCAGCCCTCGATGAAGGTCGAGCAGTGGGTATCGTGATAGGGTGAATGGCGGCGGCAGACTGGCGAAAAGCTAACTGAGGAGCCCTGGCTCTCCGCACTCTCCCATACAATGACAAAAAATGCATAAGAGGTTAAACAAAAAAAAAGCGACCTGCATGCAAGGGCATCATCTCACCTGTAAGGGGCTTGCGCCCAAACCTCTCATGAAAGGTCGACCATGTGCGGATCCCCACTGTATCAAGAAATATGGCCTCCAACCACCCACAAATGCCTTCGACGGGCGGAGGGGTAATCTCTCAGCTGCAAAAATGCGATAAAGCTTACTATCTACATGAAGATGGTCGAGCATTTCTCTGACTAAAAATACAAGACTTACGCGCAAAATTCCATTCTCAGGGAATCCCGCTGGATCCGACACAATATGCTCAGTCCGCACATAAAATTAATTCTCGTAGAAACGACAGTTGGCCCTATCATCCATCTTCACGACCAAACCTCTCGACCCCCGAGAACGCATATGAATCATCGAGCCACGAATAAGCTAGGGAGCAAAGATGCTGAGCATATGATTCAAAGTGACCTCGCGACCAGTAAGTTCTGCATACTGGAGCAGCAGAAGGAACACCTTGTAAAAATACAGTGAAATTTTGGCGGGCACACTTCGTAGTAACGGTAAAAATCCATCACCAACAAGGAAAGAGGAAATGTGTACCCAATGATGAAGTGGTAGGCGTAAAACACGTAGTACCCGAGACGGTTGAAGTAAACTATGTCTTTACCCTCCACTGGCCGCATATAGATGTAATTGGGGATCCCCCACTTCTCTTTCAACTCTATAGTTCCCTTTTACCTCATGATGGAGGGGACAAGTTCTGGCTCTGCTCCACCGCTTACACTAAATTCGGTCGCCTCTCTCCTAGGGAGAGGCTGGATCTCAATCATTGAGGGAACTCCCTCCTCTTCCGCCGCATCTGCCCTTCCGGTAACCTGAGCAACACTTTTTGGTACCAGATTAGTAGCAGAGAGATTATCGCGAGAAGAATCACCAGCCATTTTTAGTAGAAAACTCGCCAAATAGGTATAAAAATTAGAGATGAAAGATTTTAGTGAGCAACGAGGTAATCAGAGGTTCAAAGTATTAGAAGAAAAGATATGCGTGCAGAACTCTCTCAAACGAAGGATGGGCAAAGGATGAAGAAGTGTGTCAGTCGAATAACAAGCTCCACCTATTATCAAAGACACACAACCCCGAAGTACAAAATCGAAGAGCCACCAATCAAATCTGATAGAGCACAAAACGTTTCGGTTCCCCAAAAATGCGTGTAATAATAACCATGACTGCTAACAATGGGTCGGTTCCTAACGACGTCTCAGTTTCGAAGCCATCACAATGATTTGTAGGTATTAGCATAACGCCATCAATCCGCCCAAAAGCCCATAAAACATGGCTAAGGAATGGAGTTTCGTGAGCAAATTTCTCTCGAACTCGTAATAATCATGATCCATCTGCCGAGCCCGGCAGAAGATGGCCCCGACAGATGGAGAAACTAATTGTATTGGTCAAAATCTGACCATCACGACTATGCTGACCGACATGCCGTCTAAGTAACCAGGCGACGGCATATAATATGGTCTGGTCCACCCCCGCTTCCCGACGATCAACAAGTTTGCAAAAGTAACGACTGAAAGCCTAACCAAGATACTTTAGTGGAAAAGAGATACCGAGTTAAGGAGAGAGCGAGGATGCTCTGACTATATATAGCCGTAGAAAGCTCTCAAAAAGGGGGGAGGGACGTTCAAAGGAAAAAGAAGGAGAAAACCTCATTCTTAGATTCTAAAAGAAAGGAGGTTGCAACCTCGGGAAAATCTGTAAATTCACTTTTTCATCAATTGACGAGAAAGATAACGTCGAATCCTAATAAGATCTAAGATATTTCTTTCATCTCAAATGCAGTCAATGTTACTAACCTTTCGATCTAGAATTAATTGTGTCTAACTAAGATTTATCCCTTCATCTTTTAATTAATTTGTCCAAAAATGTTTTGATATCTTTTGAGTTAAATAGTGAACTATCTCCATTTTTCATGTTCATTGAAATTAAATAATTTGAAACTTAATCATACGCAAATAACACATTAATTTGAATTTGAATTTTCCACACGTGCAATTTTTCTTTTCTTCTTTTCCCTTAGTAATTCTCCCGTAAATATGAGCGTATATGGTGTTAATCCACATTTAACAGTGGCGGTTGTGCAGACAATATGCTCGTTCAAACTATAGGGGTATATTATATAAACAGACAAGACACACTTACTCGCTCTCTCTCATTTCCACATGACAATGTTGGAAGTGTTTTTAAAGTTATAGAGATGAAAGAATTAATTGTTGGGCACATACCAAAAATATATTTCTCTAGCTTGTCATAAATATGCCATGATACTTCTCTAGATATAAAAGTTGTGCTTAAAGTAAGAAACTAAACTAATTTTTTAAAAATATATATGGTTGTCTCTACATATCTTAGAATATAATTTATCTTAATTTCAAAATTATAAATCACATGCTCTATGAACAATCCAAGTAGATATCACTTATTTGACTTGATAGTGAATACGTAAGTGAAACTCTTTAAAATATTTAAGGAAGTCATGGGTGCAATTCTACATTGTGAATACTTCAAAAAAGGCATAGTGATAACAAGGAAGCGTGCAGTAATAAGAAGTTTATTCATTTAATGTTAAAATTAAAGAATATATAGATTAATTACAACACCAACACAATAACCAAGTATAATGTCAGTTAGTGAGATCTGTGGAGATAATGTGTACGTAGACTTTATCTTACCCTTGGGTAGAAATATTGTTTCCAAATAGACTTCAGTATTCTTCCGTCCAAGAACTTTTCATCTTGGTCTTAAGAAAACTCAAAGACAAAATGTAGGACTGGTGCCAACAATTCATCAGACTCACTAAGTCGGGATCACTAACTAATACTAATCTAATATAATAGTGATTGAAAGATGAGTTCATATTTAAAGAACTCCCCAACTAATCCAAACCAAACAATGAACCAAAATTTAGTTGCACCATTTTCTGCCCCCATTACTCCTCCTTCTCTTCTGTGCAGTAGAGCAAATAAAAACAATCTTGTACTTCAGATTTCTGCATTCACATTGTGGTCTCCTCTCATTTCTTGAACCATACATGGCCCAATCAGATTGAAATAATTCACATTCTTTATTTCTTTCTCTAAAATATTGATTTTTTTACACCCCACTTCATAGTTCTGTCTGAATTAGCTATTTTTTGCTATACGGGTATGTATATTTTCTCTTTTAATCAAACTGGACAAGTTTAAATTTACTGCGAAGCACCTCTCTGGTGAATTTAACTTGTAATTGTCACCTGTAGATTCTTGATTTTTCTAAAGTTCTTTTTGTTTTCCTGCTTTCCCTTTTTTGGGGTGCTGCTGTTGTTGTTTTTATTGTTGTTTTTGTTGTTAAGTATATATGTTTTGAGTTTGAGTTGATATGTGATTAGTTCAACGAGTACTCCTCTTGCAATTGAAAATAAAAAAGATCTTTTTTTTTGTGTGAGTGGGGTTGGGGGTGGGGTGGGGGTGGAGGGAACGGGTTTGGACTGCTATTCACTTTGAATCATAGGATCATAATATAGTTCATGCTGCAATTTTTGTCATATGTAAAGTTGCTTACTTGGTAGGTTGCTAATCCATTTTTACTTTTTCCGAACCTAAGTACTCTACTATTTATTAGTACTTTTTTTTTTTAAGTACTGATATGGCTTAAGTTATCTAGTTTTGTCACTTGAAAGAATAGAAGGTCAAGAAGTAGCAGTAGGCCGCTTGTCTCTCAATTAAGTTTTAGTTGATAGTTGTTGGATGATTTATTATTGCAGCTAAAAGCAACCTTTTTTGAAATTGTACATTCCATCTTGATTTCAGGCGTTGCAACATGTCGGAAGCTCAAAGAATGCCAACAATGATCGGGATCAAGAGTGGAAATGGACACGTCAATGGTGCACTTCTATTGAGGTCTCCAATAGCTAGAGCTGAAGTTGCTGAGTTCTGTAATGCCCTTGGTGGGAAGCGGCCTATTAATAGTATCTTAATTGCAAACAATGGGATGGCAGCTGTCAAGTTTATACGTAGTATTAGGACGTGGGCGTACGAGACATTTGGTACAGAGAAGGCAATTTTGTTGGTTGCAATGGCTACGCCCGAGGACATGAGAATAAATGCTGAGCACATTAGAATAGCTGATCAATTTGTAGAAGTTCCTGGTGGGACGAATAACAACAACTATGCCAATGTGCAGCTCATCGTAGAGGTTTGTAGCTATCTTTTTAAGGATGTCATAATGTGCATACCTCATTATCCTGATGCAAGATGAATTATACCCGATCATCAAGCAAATGGTAACAACTTGTCTCCAGATAACTTGGTCTAGCCTGTGTAGCTGGTTGTATCTGTTTACATCTTAACATCTTCTTGTAAGAAGACCAGGGACACAATGCCAAAAATAGAATCTAAATACTTATACATGGTGTACTTTCTTTTGCGTAGATGGCGGAGATGACTCATGTTGATGCAGTTTGGCCTGGTTGGGGTCATGCATCAGAAAATCCCGAACTGCCAGATGCATTGAATGCTAAGGGGATCATATTTCTTGGGCCACCGGCTACGTCAATGGCGGCACTAGGAGATAAAATTGGTTCATCTTTGATTGCTCAAGCAGCAGAAGTACCCACTCTCCCATGGAGTGGCTCCCATGTAAGTCTTTATGCTTGTGATTCTATTTTGTTGGTTTCATAGTGGTTAGTCTGCATCTAATGGACAATTCGTAAATCGCACAAGGTCAAAGTTCCTTCAGAAAGCTCTTTGGTCTCTATCCCAGATGAAATATATGCTAAAGCATGCGTTCATACGACGGAAGAAGCAATTGCTAGTTGTCAAGATGTAGGTTACCCTGCAATGATCAAGGCATCCTGGGGCGGTGGTGGTAAAGGCATAAGAAAGGTCTGTCTTTTAATAAACAAGGCGCTACGAGTAGTGCAATCAAATTAATTTAATATGTATTCTTCTTGAAAAAAATATTGGAAAAATAAGCAGAACATATAAGGTACTCATTCGACCTAAGTACATGGCTTGCTTTCTCATTCCAGGTTCATAATGATGATGAAGTTAGGGCACTATTCAAGCAAGTTCAGGGTGAAGTTCCTGGCTCCCCAATATTTATAATGAAAGTTGCTTCTCAGGTTCAGCCATCTTCTTTCTTGTCTGCCTTAATGATTCAACATATCTTTGGAAAGAGAGTATCTTTTAAACATTAGAATTGTTTTTTGATTTTCAAATAACTAGAGTCGGCATCTAGAAGTCCAATTACTCTGTGACCAATATGGCAATGTTGCAGCATTGCATAGCCGTGATTGTAGTGTTCAAAGGCGACACCAAAAGGTTAGTAAATATATGATTTTTATTATTGTTTAGTAATGAGTTGAAAGACAACACTTATCTTCTATTTGTAATGTTGAAGCAACTAGCAGAGCCTTCATGAGGAAGCCACATTTACATCAGTGGAAGTCATCACTAATGTGTCTAATTTTCTTGAACTTAGATAATTGAGGAGGGCCCAATTACAGTAGCTCCACAAGACACGGTGAAAAAACTTGAGCAGGCTGCTAGAAGACTGGCCATAAGTGTCAATTACGTTGGAGCTGCCACTGTTGAGTATCTTTACAGTATGGACACTGGAGAGTACTATTTCTTGGAACTCAACCCTCGGTTACAGGTTGGTGATACTGCCATCTGCTTGAATGTGCACATTTCTTTTCACCATGTAGAGGAAGGTATCTTCATTGCCTTTTTTTTTCCCATTTGGGTGATAACTCTTTCATGCTTGTTTAAAGAAGCATTTAGAGTAATGAATGAAGTTGATGTTGGTTGTGATCACCTACATCATGATCTTGAACCTTTTTATTTTGTATTACATCTTTCTCATTCTATTAGGTTGAGCACCCCGTAACTGAATGGATAGCTGAAATTAACCTGCCAGCAGCTCAAGTCGCTGTTGGAATGGGGATCCCTTTGTGGCAAATTCCAGGTTTTGTACCAGATATCACTTTTCTCGGCTTAAGATGTTCAGGTTCTTTTCCTATTTTTAAGCTTTCTTCATTGATTCTATTAGAAATAAGGCGATTCTATGGAATGGAACATGGTGCCGGATATGATGCTTGGAGGACAACATCTATTGCTGCGACACCATTTGATTTTGACAAGGCTGAGTCGACAAGGCCAAAAGGTCATTGTGTGGCTGTACGTGTAACAAGTGAGGATCCTGATGACGGTTTTAAGCCTACCAGTGGTAAAGTACAGGTAAAATTTCTTCCGGAAAGTTTCAATTCACTTTTCTAGTCCTGTGCTTTTAGGATGAACATTTGTTAATTTAAATTTCATAATGTAGGAGCTGAGTTTTAAGAGCAAACCAAATGTGTGGGCGTACTTCTCTGTCAAGGTACTTATAAACTCGATAGAAATAGAATGTTGGGGTGCTTGAATTTTTGCCTGAGCGTAATAATTCTTTTTCTTTGCAGTCTGGTGGAGGCATTCATGAGTTTTCAGATTCTCAGTTTGGTAAGCTGAAGTTTAATTATGCAGTTGTCTTGTTCTCTTTGACTTTTCTTGAATTTTCAGCTGAAAAAGTTGATGCTTTCCTAGTTAATTTTTCTAATATCAACCCAGAATATTCAGCTTCAATTAGGCAATTGTTTCTTGTTGTGTCTACCAGGGTTATGACTCGAGTTTGTAAAAGATTACGACCTTTTCTTTTCATTTGAATTCCTTCGTTTCTTCTTTCAGGAAATACTTTGCATCATTCTACTCATGGATGAAAGCGTAACTCAGAAGATGCATTAGGACTAAAGAGTTCCTTTGCATCTCAAGCTGTGTTATGCAGTTTTCCCACCTCTACAAGTTAAAAACATTGTAAACCAGGTTTAATTAGTTTCACTTAACTGAAGAATAATCACCAGTGAAGCATGCATATATCAATCTCTTTTTTATTCGTGAACGCATAGCTACTAAGCTCATGCTGTTTCCAGAAGAGTTGTTAACAATAAGAAATTGCTATCTAACACCAGATTAATTTGAAATATCAAACTTGTATCTGGGTTTGTGTCCGCCCGTGCAGATTTGCATCAAATTTCTGCGTTCAATTTTTCTGTGTATGTGTGAGTGTGCATTTAGCCTATTTCTTACTTTGCTTCTTTTTTATGCTTACTCTATTATGGTTCTTCATATAAATTTGTGACAGTGTTATCAAACATTTGTTGGAAAATTGCTAGAAGTTCTTATAAAAATGTTTCCACATACGCTATCAGATATCATACCTTGTATTTCAAAATATGAGTGCCCAGCAAAAAGCTCTAAATATTGTGTCTAACCTACTGAATTTATGGATTGCTATATCTTGATGCAGGACATGTTTTTGCTTTTGGAGAATCCAGAGCCCTGGCCATTGCAAATATGGTCCTTGGATTGAAGGAAATCCAGATCCGAGGAGAGATTCGTACAAATGTTGATTACACAATTGATCTATTGCATGTAAGAGTCTCAGATAATCAAAAAAGTTCAGGACCAACTCCATCCAATTGTTATTTCTCTGCGTTAAGTTACACATTTTCTGCAGGCTTCAGATTACAGAGAAAATAAGATACATACCGGCTGGTTGGACAGTAGAATTGCCATGAGGGTTAGAGCAGAAAGACCTCCTTGGTATCTTTCTGTGGTTGGAGGAGCTCTTTATGTAAGTTTCCCGTTTCATGACTGATGTTAGATTCCTAAAGGTTTTATCTTGGGAATTTACTTGCAAAACTGATACCAGTATACTGTGTTGTCACTTGTCAATCTCAGAAAGCTTCTGCAAGTGGTGCAGCCTTGGTTTCTGAATATATTGGTTATCTTGAAAAAGGACAGATCCCACCCAAGGTATTCAGTCTCAGAATGTTTGTCCTGGTCAAAATCATAGATTTTCTCCATCTCTTTTCTGGAATAACCCGTCATCCATCTATGTGCAGCATATTTCCCTTGTGAGCTCTCAAGTCTCTCTAAACATTGAAGGGAGCAAGTACACAGTAAGTAGAATGCTGTACTCGCTTCATTCTACATGTTGTTGTGACGCTGTCTTCGTGGTATCAGTAGAGAAAGGAAAATTAGCTCACACTATCCTGCTAGCATTACAAAAGAGTGATAATGTGGTTTCCAGTTCTTTTTAGGTTCTGCTTCATGGACTGTTTGCAACTTAGTAATTGGTCGGTTTTGTCTCTTAGATTAATATGGTGAGGGGAGGACCAGGAAGCTACAGGTTGAGGATGAATGAGTCAGAGATCGAAGCAGAAATACATACTCTGCGTGATGGAGGACTACTGATGCAGGCAATAATCAATCCCTCTTCAACTTCTCTATATGCCCTTTTACCAGAAACTACACTATTGTCTGTACTCTGTAGTAGCCATAAGCTTTTATGTTGCATAGAATTTGTAGAAACAATGTGGGGAAGGACTAACTGATTCTTTTTTCAAATACAAAAATTGTATTATTACATCTAAGTTCCCTTGATCACTGCAGCTGGATGGAAACAGTCATGTTATATATGCAGAGGAGGAAGCAGCTGGAACTCGCCTTCTAATAGATGGAAGAACATGCTTGCTGCAGGTGCCGATAATTATTCAGTTCCCAATATATTTTTATTTATTTAAAAAAGGCACCTTCTTATATATAGTTTTCGTCGATTCCAGAATGATCACGATCCGTCAAAGTTAATTGCGGAGACACCTTGCAAACTTCTGAGATATTTGATGCCTGACGGTAGTCATGTTGATGCTGACACACCTTATTCAGAGGTTGAAGTGATGAAGATGTGCATGCCCCTTCTTTCACCTGCTTCAGGAGTTATACATTTTAAGATGTCTGAAGGTCAAGCAATGCAGGTATTGTATTAGCAAATAAAGCATATATTCTCTCCCCCACAGCAACTTAAAGGTAACTTTGTACGTAGGCTGGTGAGCTTATAGCATCACTTGATTTAGATGACCCTTCTGCAGTACGAAAAGCAGAGGCTTTTCCTGGAAGCTTTCCTATTTTGGGACCTCCAACTGCCATATCTGGAAAAGTTCATCAGAGATGTGCCGCAAGTCTTAATGCAACAAGGATGATTCTTGCCGGATATGACCATAATGTTGATGATGTAGGTAACTTATAATTTGGACTTGATGTAGAACGTAATTGCTTTTGTAACATCTTTTTGTCTGAACAGTTATCTAGAAAAACCAATACATAATGAAGTAAATTCTGATGAACACAACTTAATCTTCCAAACCAGGTGGTTCATAATTTGCTAAGTTGCTTAGACAGTCCGGAGCTTCCATTTCTACAGTGGCAAGAATGCTTATCCATACTGGCAACACGACTTCCAAAGTACCTCAAATATGAGGTAAATGGTCGGATACCTCTTATAGGAAATTAGTAGATCTCTGTCTAATTATTTCGCTTTTTGTATTCTTGTTGCAGTTGGAAGCAAAATATAAGGAATACGAGGGGAATTCCAGCTTTCAAACTGTCGACTTCCCTGCCAGAATTCTGAGAGGTGTCCTTGAGGTGAGTCTTTTACTACATTTTCTTTTTCTTCACACTAATGTTTTTGGTTATTTCTTTTTGAAGTTCACATAGTATCTCTTCTAACATTGATTTATTTGTCTATCACTCTTTGCTTTGCTTTAGGCTCACCTAAGAACCTGCTCAGAAAAAGAAAAAGGAGCTCAAGAAAGATTAGTTGAACCTTTAATGAGTCTCGTCAAGTCTTATGAGGGTGGAAGAGAGAGCCATGCCCGTGGTATCGTCCATTCCCTTTTTGAAGAGTATCTATCTGTTGAAGAATTGTTTAGTGACAATATCCAGGTGGGTTGTAATGCAAACAATTATTGTGTGATAATCATCCTCTGCATGATTAGATATCTAGGTTCAGCATCATTATTGTTTGGAATATATACCTTCAGCATCTGCAATTAAACAATGGTTATAGAAAATTATAACCATTATATCATATGAGGATATAGAGCTACTCAAAGTGAGATACTAGAAATGTAAAGTACGAGAAAACTTAATTCCTCGGACTTAGTCAGCCTTAATCCCTTGAGGGGCCTTTCCATTTTCTTGAACAGAATTTTCTTATTATTAGTATGGTAAACAATACCCAACTTCTTTCTAACAAAGTGGCCTGTACGGTATACCATGATTTTTCTAAAATGATTTACGTGGTAGATCATCTTGTGCATTCTCATCTTGTTTGTAGTGTGTACCATAAGAAGCTAATATTTTATTGTCAATCATCTCTCTTGAAGGCCTCAAGATCGTTTGGATTATCAAAATGCTACTTATTGTTGCATGTTCTCCATGTTATCATGTTGTCAATATATAGCATTGCATATCTTGATTTCTTGGTTATGTTATGTTATTCAGTTCTGATGTCTTCCTTTTTCAGGCTGATGTGATTGAACGTCTCCGGCTTCAATATAAGAAAGATCTCCTGAAGGTTGTTGACATAGTGCTTTCTCATCAGGTATAAGCTAATTGTTAATGTATTCACTTTCCTTTCTTCTGCTGTTGTTAAGCTGGAAAATATGCGGTACCATTAATGTGTTATTTTCCAGGGTGTTAGGCGTAAAAATAAGCTTATACTTAGTCTGATGGAGCAACTGGTATATCCCAATCCTGCAGCATACAGGGAAAAACTTATCCGTTTCTCAGCACTCAACCATACAAATTATTCCGAGGTTTGTATTTCATACATCTTTTATAAAGACATTGATATCCGTACTTGCGGGAACTTTAGTAACCTTATCTTTTGCTTTTCATATCTTTGACATACAATCTTGATATTAAGCCAAAACTTCCTGGAAGTTCTCTACAATCAACACTAATTGTGTTTTTTTTTCTGCCTCCTGTTTTTGTGGAGACTTTTTTCAAGTTGCTGTGAATTTTTAAAATAGCCAGTCATTTATTGTTGTTTAAGTAGAGCACAACGGATGGTGAGAAATAGAAGTGGATCCAGGATTTAAACTTGATAGGGTCAATATTTTAGGTTCTTAGCGTTGAATACGTGTAGTTTGAAATTATGGGTTCAGAATTTAATTTTTGTTCTTTCTCAACAAAAAAAAATTGTTGGAAGTTTAGTTGTGTTTTCACACACACACATATATATATATATCTATGTTCCATGTTGAAAATAGTAGGTTTGGTTGAACCCCATCGAGATAGACTGAATTTCCTCTGAGAAATCATAATGTGATCCCGACAAGCTTAGGATTGAGAAGTAGTTGTTGGCCAGTCATATATCATTATGGATCCACAAATGCTGATATCCATCAAGGAATGACTCTTGCTCTCCCAGGGACCATCTAAACCCAATCCTTCATCACATCCTCCTTCTTCTTCTCTCTCTCTCTCTTTCAATCAATCAATCAGTCAATGTACCGAAAAGAAAATGCAAAGGATCCTTATATTCTTTTAATGGTTCATTTAGTGGCTCATCATTAGATACCATTCTAGAGAAGGCAAAATACTAAGTTACTCCTTGAACTACGGACCAAATCCCTGGTACATACTTGTTGCGGACGAAACTCACCTTGCATGCTTAACCTTTCCAAAGTGTGCATAAGACACACCACTTTTATTACATGGCAGGCACGTGTATAATCAAAAAGATAAAGAGCGTGAACCCTTTAAAAAAAATTCAATTCATGTTTAAGTGCCACACGTCAAAATTTTATATATTTTCTTTGTTTTAAATTAATTGTTCCCAGAACCCCACCCTCCCTTCTCTTCTTCTTCCTCATACGCCTTCCCCCTTTTCATCTCTTTCACACATAACTTCCACCATTTCATCTTCAATTTTTCTGTTTGAATCACTTTCTTTTCAGATCTGTAATGAGGGATAGGAAAGTGGGTGATCTTGTAGAGGGGGCAGGTGGAATATATGGATAGTTTTTGGTGCTTGTTAGCACTTGCGGTATCCAGACGCAAAGGCAACTTCAAGTTATAAGTCAAATTGTCAAATAGAGCAAGTTTTTATGAATGCTCTTCAATAAAAGTGCCAGATAGAAAGGTTGAGTACAAGATGATTTTCGTCCGCAAAAAGTGTGTAATAAGGATTTGGTCTATAGTTCAGGCGGTAACTTATGTATTTTGCCTTCTAAAAAATTACCTAGTGTGAATTTGTTTGACAACATTCTGTGATTCTCATCATTTACAGTTTCTGTATTGTTAAGTGGGTTACATTGAAACTCCTTAACAGAGTTTCTAAACCTCGATTTCATTTTACAGCTGGCACTGAAGGCCAGCCAACTCCTCGAACAGACTAAACTGAGTGAACTACGTTCGAGTATTGCCAGAAATCTTTCTGAGCTGGAGATGTTCACTGAAGAAGGTGACAGCATGGATACTCCTAAGCGAAAAAGTGCCATTAACGAAAGAATGGAAGTTCTAGTGAGTGCTCCGTTAGCAGTCGAAGATGCACTTGTAGGCCTTTTTGATCACAGTGATCACACCCTTCAGAGGCGGGTTGTGGAGACTTACATTCGTAGACTCTATCAGGTACTGTATTTCAGAGTCTTAGTTTACTTGTTTCGGCGCGTCTATATTTAAGACATATGTATAGTTTTTTAATTTAACTTTTGATATCTACTCCAGCCTTACCTCGTTCAAGGGAGTGTGAGGATGCAGTGGCACAGATCTGGACTAATAGCTACATGGCAGTTTATGGAAGAGCATGTGGAGAGAAAGAATGGGTCTGGAGGAGACAACGTGAAAGTAAAACCATTGGTTGAGAAACACAGTGAGAGAAAATGGGGAGCCATGGTTATTATCAAATCTCTCCAACTCTTGCCAACAGTATTAAATTCTGCATTAAAGGAGACAGCGCATGACTTGCATGCAGAGATGTCGAATGGATCGACTCAACCAGTCAGTCATGGTAACATGCTGCACATTGCATTGGTGGGCATCAACAACCAAATGAGTCTGCTTCAGGATAGGTATCAAAAGTGTTATTATGTTTGATCTCGCAGCTAACATTCTACTGCTAAAGTAACTTTTAAGTTAGATATATGGATAAATCATTAGGCACATATAAATAGATGCCCGTTAAGGAAGTAATAGGATAGACCTCTATCTGGCATGGCTAAATATTTTACATGTGTATCTGGTCCAATTATTTGCGAGAAATGACTTATGGTACAAACCATTGTTCGCAGTGGTGATGAAGATCAGGCTCAAGAGAGAATTAACAAGTTAGCCAAAATACTGAGAGATAAAGATGCGAGCGCCAGCCTCAAAAGTGCAGGTGTAGGGGTTATCAGCTGCATCATACAAAGAGATGAAGGGAGGGTGCCAATGAGGCACTCCTTTCACTGGTCAACAGAGAAGCTATATTATGAGGAGGAGGCTCTACTGCGTCATCTAGAGCCTCCTCTATCCATTTATCTTGAATTGGTTTGTATTTTGCTTAACTACATTTTCTCCTGTTAACTATATCCTATATTACTATTGATGCTTTATTTTTGTAATTCTTGGACCATGAGCTGATCTTAAGTTCATAATTTCCCGGAAATGCAGGAAAAGCTTAAAATCTATGATAATATAAAGTATACTCCATCCCGGGACCGTCAGTGGCACCTCTACACTGTTGTAGACAAGCGGAATCCAATCCGGAGGATGTTTCTCAGAACACTTGTAAGACAACCAACAGATGATGGTTTACTAGCGTATCAAGGACTAAATCAGGGAACGGCTCATTCCTCTTTGAATTTGCCGTTTACTTCAAGGAGCATATTGAGGTCCTTAATATCTGCACTGGAAGAGCTTGAACTTAATCTCCATAATACGACTCTTAAAGCTGACCATGCTCACATGTACTTGTATATTTTACGAGAGCAAGAGATTGATGATTTGTTGCCATACCACAAGTCAGTAATTTTTTTGTCTTTATGCTTGCTATTAGGGACAAAAGTTGGCCCATTGCTCACTTCATGACTTATTACAGGAGGGCAGACGTAAATAACGAGCACAAAGAAGCGGAAGTTCAGAAAATCTTAGAAGAGCTTGCTCATGAAATCAACGCTTCTGTTGGTGTGAGGATGCACAGGTTAGGCGTTTATGATTGGGAAGTGAAACTTTGGATATCATCTGCAGGAGACGCAACTGGTGCTTGGAGGATTGTGGTTGCGAATGTGACAGGTCACACCTGCATTGTGCATGTAAGTGGAATTGAGCATGTACTTGAAATTTTTTTGATGGCTTATATGCCAGAACTGACTTCTGTTGTTTTAGAGAGCAAATATCAGTCGACGCTTTGCACTTGAACCATGAATGGTTACTTTCTTTTGTTAGTTCTTTCTTTTTTCTTTTTTCTTCTATTACCTTTTCTGGTAAAGAGCTTGAAGTTAATCATGCTTATAATGGAAATGGTGTTTAGTTCTCTATTAGCCCGTGAACTTATGGACTCAGATAACGACTTAAACCATTTGCTGGACCTGCATTCCGGCGGACATACTAATGACTCATGACTTGATTCATTCCAACTTCAAGTATTGGTTTCTGTCATAGAAGTTTGTGATTAACATTGGCATTATGCTATTGGAAATTGAACTCTCAGATTTATCGAGAAGTGGAAGATACAGGTGTACAAAGAATAGTGTATCATTCAGCTATTGGCCATGGTCCGTTGAATGGAGTGCCAGTAACAGCACCTTATCCACCGGTGGCTGTGCTTGACCAGAAGCGGCTTTTGGCCCGCAAGAATGACACCACTTACTGCTATGATTTTCCACTGGTAAACATTTGAATGAAAGTAGACATTATGCCGGTTATTACCATCTGGATCAATGTCAACATATCACAAAATTACCTTGTGCAGGCATTTGAAGCAGCACTGGAGAAGTCTTGGGCAAGTCATAATCCTGGAACAGACAAGCCTAAGGACAATGTCCTCTTGAAAGTCACAGAGTTAACTTTTGTTGACAAAAAAGGAAGCTGGGGTACTCCTCTTGTCCCTGTGGAGCGCCAGCCTGGATTCAATGACATCGGCATGGTGGCATGGATTATGGAAATGTCTACTCCTGAGTTCCCTATGGGAAGGAAAATTCTTGTTGTAGCAAATGATGTCACCTTCATAAATGGATCTTTTGGCCCAAGTGAGGATGCATTTTTCCAAGCAGTGACTGGTGTTGCTTGCACACAGAAACTGCCACTTATTTATTTAGCAGCAAATTCAGGGGCTCGTATTGGTGCAGCTGAGGAGGTAAAATCTTGCTTTAAAGTTGGATGGTCTGATGAATCGAACCCCGAGCGTGGTTTTCAGTATATATACTTGATTCCTGAGGATCATGAATGTATCAAATCTTCTGTCATGGCACATGAATTGAAGCTATCAAATGGAGAAGTTCGATGGGTGATAGATACTATTATTGGAGAAGAGGATGGTCTGGGTGTAGAGAACTTAAGTGGTAGTGGAGCCATTGCAAGTGCTTATTCTCGGGCATATCATGAAACATTTACCTTGACATATGTAACCGGGAGAACCGTTGGAATAGGTGCTTATCTTGCTCGTCTTGGTATACGGTGTATACAGAGGCTTGATCAGCCAATTATTCTTACTGGTTATTCTGCACTTAACAAACTTTTGGGCCGGGAAGTTTATAGCTCTCACATGCAACTTGGTGGACCTAAAATTATGGGAACTAATGGTGTTGTTCATCTGACTGTCTCTGATGACCTCGAGGGGATATCAAAGATTTTAAATTGGTTGAGCTTCGTTCCGCCATATTCTGGTGGTCCACTTCCCATTTCAACTCCACTGGATTCTCCACAGAGACCTGTTGAGTACTTCCCAGAGACCGCGTGTGATCCACGCGCTGCCATCTCTGGCCACACAGATGCAAGTGGAAAGTGGCTGGGGGGCATTTTTGACAAGGATAGCTTCATTGAGACACTGGAAGGTTGGGCAAGAACTGTTGTGACAGGCAGGGCAAAACTCGGAGGAATCCCTGTAGGAATAGTTGCTGTTGAGACACAAACTATGATGCAAGTAATCCCTGCCGATCCTGGACAGCTCGATTCTCACGAAAGGGTTGTCCCTCAAGCAGGGCAAGTATGGTTTCCTGATTCTGCAACTAAAACAGCTCAAGCATTGATGGACTTCAATAGGGAGGAGTTACCTCTTTTCATTCTTACCAACTGGAGGGGCTTTTCCGGTGGACAGAGGGATCTCTT
The DNA here is from genome assembly GCA_034376525.1 of Nicotiana benthamiana. Classification (NCBI taxonomy): domain Eukaryota; kingdom Viridiplantae; phylum Streptophyta; class Magnoliopsida; order Solanales; family Solanaceae; genus Nicotiana; species Nicotiana benthamiana. Next base: position 6,593,279 of record CM067330.1, on the reverse strand, counting down.
TGAAGGTATCCTTCAGGCAGGATCAACCATTGTCGAGAACCTTAGAACGTACAAACAGCCTGTTTTTGTGTACATCCCTATGATGGGTGAACTCCGTGGTGGGGCATGGGTGGTTGTGGATAGTAAGATCAATTCAGACCACATTGAAATGTACGCAGAACGGACAGCCAAGGGAAATGTCCTTGAGCCAGAAGGTACTATTGAAATTAAATTCAGAACGAAAGAACTACTGGAGTGCATGGGTAGGCTTGACCAACAGCTTATAAATCTCAAGTTAAAGCTTGAGGAAGCCAGGACTGCAGGAGTATACACTAATGTTGAGGCCTTACAGCAGCAAATGAAAACACGTGTGACGCAGCTTTTGCCAGTATACACGCAGATAGCTACAAAGTTTGCAGAATTGCATGATACTTCGTTAAGAATGGCAGCGAAGGGGGTGATCCGCAAAGTAGTAAATTGGGAAACTTCTCGTTCATTCTTTTACAGACGCCTGCTTCGAAGAGTGGAGGAGGAGATGTTGGTCAAAACTGTGAGGAATGCTGCAGGGGACCAGCTTTCTTACAAATCCGCTATGGATATGGTGAAAAGCTGGTTTTTGGATTCAAAAGGAGGCAAAGTAGATTCTTGGATAGATGATGAAGCCTTTTTCTCATGGAAGAATGACCCCAAGAACTATGAGGAACAATTACAACAGTTGCGGGTGCAAAAGGTACTAGTTCAGTTATCAAAGATTGGCGATTCGACATTGGATTTACGTGCTCTACCACAGGGTCTTCTTTCCCTCCTACAGAAGGTTAGCCATCAGACTCTTTTGTTCCACCACTATTTCATGTTTACCTGTTTAAGGTGCCTGAAACAAGCTTCATGTTTCGGTCTGCAGGTTGAGCCAGCAACTAGAGAGCAATTGATCAGTGATCTAAAAAAGGTGCTTAATTGATGAAGCAGCTTGTAACTTAACTAGCCAGCAATTGTTGTCTGCCATTTTTACTAGGACAGTTTCTTGCCAGCCAGTGCATCTGCCTGTTAGGAGAAGCAGCGCGGTTAGCACTCAACCTGTAGTATGATGATGGTTCTCTCTATTATATATCGGACAAGCTTGGTAGACAAGTGGTTTAAATTTGTCTCGACAAGGTGTAAATAGTATCATCTTGAGAGTGTAGGGTGTAGTCTTCATTTGTGAGCAGAAATATTGTTTACGTAGCAGGCTCCTTTTTATTGAAATTACTGCAGGGCTGACCACTCTATGTATATTTGCATTTTTATCTTAGTCTGTCTATCAATTGGTTAGCCTTGAATGTCCAAATAAAATATGAGCTGTAACTCATGCTCCTATATAGTTGTTCATTTGGAATTACAACAATTGACAATCTTCTTCTCTCTTCCCACTACTGGAGTATTATTAGTTCTTGATGACAGCATACCGATATTTATTACAACAACAACAACCCAGTATAATATCACATAGTTGGGTCTGGGGAGGATAGTATGTACGCAGACCTTACCTCTACCCTGGGATAGAGAGGCTGTTTCCAAATAGACCCCCGTCATCCTTGCCTCCAAGAACTTCCCACCTTGCTCTTGGGGAGACTCGAACTCACAACCTCTCGGTTGGAAGTGGGGGTTGCTTACTATCAGAGCAACCCCTCTTGTCTTCGTACCGATATTTATTGAAAGTAAAAAATTCTTCCTAGTTAATCACTAAGCAACTGTTGAAAAACAAAAATTACGTTGGAGTTGGCTGTCTAGATTATGTTAGATTGTACGATTATCAAATAAACACAAAGCTAAACGATGAGGAACTTTACTAATCCATGAGGATATATATCTAAGGGGAGAAAAGGTCACTTCATGACCAGCTTAGCCACTTATAGATGTTGATTAGCTTACTGAATCTATATTTTCACCAATATAAATTAATTGGAAGAGCCTCAATTACTTATGATGAAGTTTTATTACTGATCAGTCATCAGTTTTGTGAGAGATGGCAATGGTATGGGCCGGTTGCGGGTGAGTTTAGCCTTAACCCGCATCCCCCTGTGCCGCTTAGCAATTTTTTCTATTTTCCATCCGTTCCGCGTCAACCCGCACAAACCTGTCCCTCCCCACGAAGCAACATTTTTTCCTTTTTCATTTTTAAATTTTTTTTACAAGGAAAAAATTAGCAATGGCCTATAGCCTTCTTTTTTCTTTTTCTTGTGCCGTTCCTGTTACTGGATCATGGATGTCTACTACGAATTGTATTGTTAGAAAATATTTTTTTGTTTTTTAATTAAGCCATAAAATACTTTTTGTGTTATTTCTCTCTCGTTCTTTTAGATTTTTCTCCACACATACTCTCTCTCAATGCTAGTCTTTCTTCATGAATATAACCACTATTCTCCACTATTCATCTCCACTGTCTCACGAAATTTTCATTATCAGTGAGCTGGTTTCTCTCTACTTCTTGTAGAACAAAATTTATTTTATCAGGAACTATTGTGAATAGGATTTGATCCTTTTCTGACTCTTCTTTTGCTCGAGCAATTAGGCTCAAATGATTTGCTTACTGATGCTGGTTTAACATTTGTAGTCTTCAATTCCTTTATGACTAATCCTGTGAATAAACGTTGACTTCTTGACATTAGCCCATGTTGTCTATCTCCTCTCTTGCCTCTGCAAACTTGAGGTTAATTTTATCAACACTGTATTTCCTTACATTCTGTGAAATCATGAACTGGGTCAATGAATTTGACCTTATTGGACCAAGAAAATGTCTGGTCTTCGTGGGGTTTAAGGATGTCTATTGGGTCAGATGCAAGAGTTGTTAAGGAAAAAGAAGATTTGGGTATCGTTGACATCGCCACTGCAACTCTTGTCTCTCACCACCTCCATTTGTTGCTTTCTTCATCTACCAAGCAATTACTAATAAAAGAAGACAATTTGCTATTGAAAATAAGGAATTTCTTTCATTTTTGTGCCAAATTTTGAGAGTTTCGAGTCAGATTGCGGCCCTCTTGATGAGACGACATTAGGGTTGTTCTTGAACAAAGACAACTTCGGGACTAAGCAACTTGAAGAGTCTGTTGTCTTTTTTTAATTGTATTTCAATGTATCTTGATGTATTCTATGTATTTCACTATACTCATTGTCTTTTTTTATTGTATTCTATGTACCTTATTGTATTCACTTTCTCACTATATCCATGAATGTGTTCATATATTTTTTTTTAATTAACATAATTTATGTATTCAGATGTATTATATCATTTTCTGAAGATTGCTATGTTTATGGGGTATTTTTTTTGTTGAGAATCTTTTTTATATCTTAAAATACAAAATTTGTGTGTTATAATTGAGTTTGTTGAGCTATATTATGAGTCTATTATGTTAATTGATTCACTTTCCATTTAAAAACAGTGTAATCCCCTGTTTCACGTCATGAATACAGTCGAATACAATAATCTGTCCAGCTGTTATCTCATGTTTCACGCCATGAATACAGTCGAATACACCCGAATATAAAAATCTGTCTAGCTATAATTCCTTATTTCACGATTAGAAAGGCTACTATATTCATGAATATAACAACTTAAATACATCAAATATACTCTAAAAAATCTGAAAATATAGCTATAAAAAGCAATATAGTAAATGATAGCTACAACTAGCTAATAACTACTAAAATATAGTGGTCTCTAAAAGTTTGTCTTAATAGTAAGACACTGAATCTCATAAATATCTTTCTCTTATTGAGAACTATGAAGTTTGCACAAAATAAACTTGTCAATAAGTGTTGGTCATGCGATGGTCCTTATAGAACATTTAAAGAAATTTAAGGAAAACAAAAAAGAAGAGAAAGAGCTTGAAATCATAGCTAGAATAAACATAAACTCACCCCACCTCACGTAAGCTTAGTGTAAGTTTAAAGTTTTAAACCCGTCCCACACCCGAGCCGCACCGCAAAACATAAACTCACCCCGCCTCATGTAAGCTTAAACCCGCACCGCCCAACACCCGCTCTGCCCCTTTGCCATTTCTAGTTCAGTTCTGTAATAGGGCTAATTGTAGGATTGCTTAAGGGTGTTCCTAGCACGCAGCAGAAAATAATAACAATCCAAGGTAGATTTTTTCATGTTTAAAATTTATTTACATGTCAAAGATCGGATCAAAGACGTATCTGGTGAAGAGATTCTCGTTTCAAAATTCTTCGATAGTGGGAAGACTCTATGCGTATCCACACCGAGACCGATCCTTACTATCAACTCTTTGATCAATGAAACCCGCGAACAAATTGAAAGAAGAATATTGTGTTGAAATTTTTCTCAAAAATCTCAACTTAATTTAGAAGAACAAGAAACACTTTTCTTGTAATTGTATTTTCTCTCTAGCTTTGTATTGCATTCTCACTTTCACAAAGTGAGTTTCTTCTCAAGAATAATTATAAAAAAAAAACCGAAAAAGAACCATGCAAATTGTCTCCATTACCCTTTATATAGCATCACCTACAAACCCTTTTCCTATTTGATTGAGGTAATAATTTTCCTAGGGTAAAAGTTTATTCCAAAAATAAACTTATGGAAAAAGTTTGTATCCAATTTCTCTTCAGGTGAAGTGCCGAAATTTTCCTAAATTTTATTCCAAGAATTGGATTCACACTTTTGCAAATTTTCCTTCTTTTTTTTTTTTGACGTGAGAATGTCCCAAACATTTATGGACTTTTTTTTATGTCCAATTCTAATTTGGACTCTATTAATACAAACTTTTATATTAATATATATAATATTTTTCTATTAAAAATATTAACCCCATTTCAAATAGATAAAACTTCAATTAATAATCCAATTCAAAATTAGATTTATTAACAAGCTTTTATTAATATTATATTTTATATACATCTAATATATAAAATAATATTAATTATATATATATCACATATATTTCAATCAAGAGATATTATTTAATTTCTATTCCAAATAGAAACTTCAATTTATTCACAATATTAATTATAATCTTTGTGCTAGCAAAGAATATAATAATATTTCATTTGGACTAATAACTAAATTTATTTGACTAATTAAATTCTATTTAATTTATCAAATAATAAGTTAATTAATCCTTTAGCAAAGATCAGAACGCTCGTTAGTGTGCGACCCCATAGGTTCAATACTAAATCGGTAGTAAATTGATCATATCAATATACTAATCAAGGGTGGCGTCTAGCAACACTCCTTAACGACCGGATAGCATGAAGTATACAATTTACTCTCAAGAACCAGTAGAAGAATAATGTAGTAATTCCTTCTGTCCTTATAGCTCTGGATCACCCTAGGATATGGTTCAACTGTCAAATCCTAATAGGCGATCAAATATATGTTCATGTCAAATTTAGTCGACCATTGAATGACCTAAGAAACTCATTTCTTCTTTCATTCAATTGCCCTGGCCAAGGTCTTAGTTAAGTCGTTTATAATTCATGACAACATGGAGCTTAAACTCATTACCAAGAGTTGACAGATTCCGTCTTGATCAATCACTAATTCTACAAGTATTTAATCGTACCCAATATCCTTTCAACTATCGCCTTAGGGCCATAGGTGTCTAGTATCAAAGCACAATAAATAACTTGTCAATTACTATGACGATCTCAAGTCAAAGGAAACGGTTACATCACATTCTTCAAGAAAATATCCTATTGACAGTTTATGGTAATTCTAACCATTAGGAATTATCCAATGAGTCGGTTCAATGGTCATATCTCTATATGCATCATCTATCTATGTGATTTAGTTAATGAGATCAACTAATCTTTATCCAATAAAGACGATCACATAAATATTGATCTAACCCGATTACTAATGTCCAAATTAATAATCCTACGATCAAGAACAGATTTAGATTAAATTGTAAAAGACTTTGCTCTCATTATCATGATCTCTATCACGATGACAAATCTCAAAATTTGATCAAGGACCTTATCAAATTAATCAAACAATTAATAATAATGATAAAAGAATATCGAATGCCATATATTTTATATCAAGTGATATTCACAAAAATACGTTCAAGTTATCAAATATAATATTGGATCTAGGGCATATCTACTATATCCCTAACAGTAATGCATTGGAACTTCTCCTAACACAATGAACCGTTTCAAAGGCATGTATTCAAAGCATATTCGCTTCTTATTGCACTGTCTTTTTGACAATTCTGACAATCCACGCAATCTCTTATTGGTTCTACTCTTCTCCCGTTGGCAATATTACAACGAATTGCTAAGGTCAATTCTCCATTGGACAAGCCGGTTAATCCTGTGTTCCAAATAAAAAGGAAAAAAGTTCAAATTTATCCCTTTACCATGAGAAAAGGATTAAGTTTACAGCTTGTTTGAATATTTGTTACCCATTGTGTTTTATTGTATTGTTATTTCAAAATAAGGTTTGTTTTGATTGTTTAGTTAAAATTAATTGTATTGTATTATCAAATATATTTTTCTAGATCAATGAAAAATCTTATTTTTTGAAACAACCAATTTAGTGTAGGTGGGATAGTTTCCGATTTTTCTTTCCAATTATGCCCTAACATATTACTTTATAATTTTATTTCTCTTTCTTTAATTTTTTTTTTTTTTAACTCCAACCTATAACCTATATTTCGTTTCTTTTTTCCTTTTGGCGCTTCCGACTCCAACGCCAGGTATATGTTTTGCCTTCTTTTGTTTCATTTTTTTTTTCTGTTTTGATTGTTAATTCTAATTCTTACTTTATCTCTTATTAGCGGTATATTATTGATTGTTTTCAAGTGTACAAAATGTTATTATTTATCTTTGTTCTCGCAACTTCTTCGTTTATTTCTTTATTATCGTTCTTTATTTTTTTAATCAAGTTATAATTATTTTTTTTTCTTTCGATTTTTGCTTTTGTTTTCAAGTTAAAGTTACTTTTTTTCTTATTTTTTGTGAGTTGCATTCTCATCGTTCTATATTACTATCTTTTTTATTCTAATAATATAGTATTGCATGAATTTAATTGCTTAATTATATATAAGACATAATTGGTGATAAATTAGTAGAAAGGGATTTTCTTAAATTATTTTTATGCGTAATTCTTGATAAATTAAATATTTAAAATAATTGAGAGTATTTTAGTAAACTTATCAGTTGTAGTGCAGCACGATACAGTTAAATCAAATAAATACAATACAATACATTATAAAATAATGGGCAACATTGACCCAAACAGAGTGTTACTCTCTATTAAAAATATCCAGGTGATGGCAAATGGTCGGGTTAGTATGGATTTGGGCAGGTTAAAAATGGGTTGGGTCTCAACCCACCCATATTTCATACAGGTAAAAAACTGATTAGATATCAAATGGGCGTGCATATTATATAAGTAGTTGGGTCTCAATCCACCAATATTTCATGCGGGTAAAAACTGATTGGATATCAAATGGGCGGATTGAATATGGGTTAATCTATATTATATACTTATAATATTTTACAAGTACAATTTGTTTCTTTTTCTCCGATTATTTAGTGGAATAATATATACTCTTTTTCATTAAATTTAATTTATTTAAATTTGACTATTATATTGTTAACTTAAGTTACTCTTCTATAAATATGACCTTTTTATTTTAGGAAGAAAATATATTTGATACATTTGAGCAATAATCATTTTTTAGTAATAATAGGATTTATATTAGATATGCTAGATAAAGGATGTATTACATGCCCTAGTGTTCGTAGAGGTAGTTATGGGGGTAAGAATCTCCAAGTACAAAATGCTACAACTAATTCGGATATTTTTGTTACCAGTTGCCCTTAGCAGATTATATATTGAAAAAGGTAATGCTTTATATAGCTGCATTCCTGACTTTGATTCTTTGCCCGGTGATGCTTCACAAAAAAGGGTGGATCAACAAAAAGTTTTATGCTTCCTGGTTTATATTGCTTATTTTTCTTGTTTTTTGCCTCCTTGGCTAATGTATTGCTACTGAGTTACCTTGCCTGAAATTATGTTGTAGTAGTAGGCCTTTTTCCTGGCGCATTAATGACCTGCAAGAATGTATTAGATTAGATAATATTATATGTCCGTTATTCATTACATTTATTAATTCCGTTGAGTCTGTCTCTATCTCTAGTGGTAGTAGTCCAAACTTGGTAGCCAATTGAATTCCCTTATGAAGAGCCTGCAATTCTATATGTAGTGAAAATAACCCATTACAATGTTTGTTAAAACCTAATATCCATTTCCCTTTGCTATCCCTAAAAACGCCCCCTATACCATTATTTTTAAGAATGAAGGCACCATTAATATTTAATTTGGTCCAACCTTTTGGTGGTGCATATGAACAAATGTGAATGGTAATTTTTTCGGTTGGTTGGGTTGTTTTGGCTAAGTAGTGAAACTCAGCTGTGTAATTGGTGATGGTTGTGAGTGAGGGGCTGTGGCTAGTGTTATTGATGTTGTTACTATTTCTGTTAAACCATATGCCCCAAACTATGAAAGCTAAGAATTCGTCCTATTCTGTATAGGTAGGTTTCCAGTTAAGTCGTAGATCTTTGATGTGTATTAGCCAGAGATCTATGTTAGACGTTAGTTGATTTTCCAAACCTAATTTGGTCCAAATAGGCTGAACTATAGGACATCTAGTGAATATATGGACAATGGATTCCTCTTCTAGTCGACAGGTTGGGCATTTGTTATTAATATTAATATCAATGTGAAATCAAATATTAATGATATGAAATTTTATTATGGAGGCATTGCCAGAGGAAGAATTTCAACTTAGAGGGCATTAAAGTTTCCATATCTACATAAATTCATGTCGGGGTCTTATGGTGTCTCTGATAATGATATAACAACTTTTACTACAGAATGAGCCATTGGTGCTAAGATTCCAAATAGGAGTGTCAGTATTGCTTTCAGTAAGAGGTATTGGAATTTTCTCAATATTTTTTATCATATCAATTGGTATATTAAAGGAAAATTTTTATAGGTCCCAATTGTTGTTGGAAATTATATCCCTGAGTCTTAGGGTTGAGTCTTTTATTTAAGGGACCTTCAATGCAAGCCCTGAGTGGTTGATAGTTTGGAATTCAAGTTGAGTTCCATAAGTCCAAATTCGAGTTCTTGCATAGTTTCCACCTAATGCTTTTTGAGCGGACGGGCCTTCCTTTTAATATGCTTTTTCAGATGAAAGAGATTTAGATTTTTGGACTATTTTTGGTATATTTGGTGATGATAATTTTGGCTATAGAGTGGTTGGGTTTGAGAGCATTTTCCATGCATGACTGTAAAGAGAAATGAGGATTTTTTTCATGGCCTTTTTTAGTCCTAGATCCCTCTCTTCCTTTATAGATGTAACAGTGTTCCAGCTTACACAGTGAATTTTCTTTGTGTTATCAGTTGTTCCCCAAATGAAGTTGCGTTGGATACAGTCTAATTGGTTAAGTACTTTATTAGAGAGATATGTATATTGCATGGCATGGCTGGGTATAGAGTTTAATGAGGAGGAAGCTAATATTGTTCTGCCCGCAATATTGAGAAATTTGGCTTTCCATGCAGTTAATTATTTTTGTATGTTTTCCGTTATAAATTGATAATCTTTAGGTTTAGAATGGTTTTGGAGAGTAGGGTATCCTAAGTAATTCCCAAAGGAGTTGTTGATTCGAATATAAAAAAAATTTGCCATATATTTTGATATATTAGGAGAGCAGTTCTTAGAAAATATTATCCTAGACTTTTGTAAATTGATCTTTTGGCCTTTGCAAGATTTGTCATTTACTTTGGTCATATGAGTAAGATCGTCTGCAAAGAAGAAGTGAGATATTTTGGTACTACAAAGATTTAGGTGAATTGGGTCCCATTGACAGATATCAACTTCGTTGGAGATGAGTCGAGAAAACATTTCCATATAGAGTATGAAGATGTAGGGTGAGAGGGGACACCTTTGTCTGATGCCTCGACTAGGATTGAAAAATCCAGTGACTGAACCATTGACTAGTATTCCTATATTTTTACTACAAATATAATTCATTATTAATTTAGAGATTGATTGGGGGAAGGGGGAGGGGGGGGGGGAAGTGAAAGGACTTTAGCATTCTATAGATAAAATACCATTCAAGGCGGTCAAAGCTTTTTCTAGATTAATTTTTAGGATCATGTTAGCTCTTTTCCCTTTGATTTTCTTGAATTAGTTAATCAATTCTTGGATTATGATCTCGTTATCACTGGTCCTCCTTCCCTTGATAAAATTGGAATGGTTATGGGCTAATTAGATCATTTAGAAAGGGTTTCAATCTATTAGCAATTATTTTGTCACTAGTTTGTACATAGTGTTACAGTGACCTATTGGGCGAATTTTTTTTACATTATTAGCTTTTTGAATTTTTGGAATGAGGCAGATGCAGATGTTATTGATACCTTATGGTATGGAATTATTCTGGAAAATTTAAAGGCATAAGTTAATGATAAGGAGACATTACCTTCCAATGTTTTTGATAAAAAAGGATGAATCCCATCAGGTCTAGGAGCTTTGAACGCTTTGAACGAGAAGATTGCATTTGTGACTTCAGACAGCATAAGGGAGTTGTCAAGGCTTTTTAGGTCAATTATTTTATGGCTAGTTGGGTCTTGCAATATACTAGTCCAATTGGTTAAAGTATGAGATGTGTTGAACGAGATTATCCCAATGTGTTTCCTGCTTATCTTCTAAGCATGTCACCTGATAGAGACATTTATTTTGGCATTGATCTGTTGTTGGTCACTCAGCCCATTTCCATTCCTCTATATCATATGGCTCATCCTAAATTGAAGGAGTTGAAGGATCAGTTACAGGAATTGCTTGATAAGGGTTTTATTCTACCCAGTATTTCACCGTGGGGTGCTCATATCTTGTTTGTGAAGAAGAAGGATGGTTCTATGCATATGTGCATTGATTATCGCTAGTTGAATGAGGTTACAGTGAAGAACCTTTATCCTTTGCCTCGTATTAATGATCTGTTTGACCAGCTCCAGGGCGCACGAGTATTTTCTAATATTGACCTGCGCTCAGGTTACTATCAGTTGAAGATTAGGGAGTCAAATATCCCAAAGACTGCCTTCAGGACTTGGTATGGTCACTACGACTTCCTTGTTATGTCATTTCGGTTGACTAATGCCCCAGCAGCTTTTATGCATTTGATGCACAGTGTGTTCAGGCCATATTTTGACTCGTTCATTATTGTTGTTATTGATGATATTCTAGTGTATTCTCGGAGTCAGGAAGATCACGAGTAACACCTAAGGACCGTGCTTCAGATCCCGAGAGAGAAGAAGTTATATGCGAAGTTCTCAAAATGTGAGTTTTGGTTGGATTCAGTGGAATTCTTAGGCCACGTGATTTTGAGCGAGGGCATTCGGGTAGATCCAAGGAAGATAGAGGTCGTGCATAGTTTGCCCAGTCCCTCATCGGCTTTAGAGATTTGCAGTTTTCTTGGCTTGGCGGGTTATTACCGTTGTTTTGTAGAGGGGTTTTCATCGATTGTAGCCCCTATGACTAGATTGACCCAAAAGGGTGCCCCATTGCAGTGGACAGAGAAGTGCAAGGCGAGCTTTCAGAAGCTCAAGACAGCTTTAACTACAGCCCCAATTTTGATATTGCCTACAGGTTTAGGGTCTTATACTGTCTAGTATGATGCCTCGAGAGTTGGCCTTGGAGCGGTGTTGATGCAGGACAGTAGGGTGATTTCCTACGCGTCCAGACAGTTGAAGATACCTGAGAAGAACTACCATATCCATGACCTTGAGTTAGCTGCTATAGTTCATGCCTTAAAGATCTGGCTTCATTATTTGTACGGTGAGCCTTGTGAGATTTATACTAATCATAGGAGTTTGCAGCATTTGTTCCAGCAAAAGGATCTAATTTTGCGCCACCGGAGGTGGTTAGAGTTTCTAAAGGACTATGATATCACTATTTTGTATCACCCGGGTAAGGCCAATGTGATAGCGGATGCCTTGAGTCATCGGGCGGAGAGTTTGGGGAGTTTGACATATTTACCAGCTTAAGAGAGGCCTATGGCTATGGATGTTAAGACCTTAGCCACTCAGTTTGTTAGATTGGACCTTTCGGAGCCCAGTCGGGTTCTAGCTTGTGTGGTTTCCCGGTCTTCCTTATTTGATTGTATTAGGGGAAGTCAGTATAATGACACCCATTTTCTTGCCCTTAAGGAAAGGGTTCAGCGTGATGAAGCCAGAGATGTGAACATTCGACATGACCGGGTGTTGAGAATGCAGGGCCGTGTTTGTATGCCCAAATTGATGAACTACGAGAGTTGATTCTAATCGAGGCCCATAGTTCGCGACATTCCATTCATCTGGGTGCCGCGAAGATGTATCAGGATTTAAGGCAGCACTATTGGTGGAGGCGGATGAAGAAGGATATAGTTGGATATGTAGCTAGATGCCTCAACTGTCAGCATGTGAAGTATGAGCACCAAAGACCAGGTGGATTGCTCCAGTAAATAGAGATTCCAGAGTGGAAATGGGAGAGGATCACCATATATTTTGTAGTTGGACTCCCACGGACCTTGAAGAAGTTTGATGCTATTTGGGTTATTGTGGATCGGCTGACCAAGTCCTCTCATTTTATTCCTGTGCGTTCCACTTATTCTTCGGAGCGGTTGGCAGAGACATATATCTGGGAGATCGTCCGTCTGCATGATATTCCAGTTTCTATTATTTAAGATAGAGGTACCCAGTTTACATCGCGGTTTTGGAGAGCCGTGCAGCAGGGGTTAGGTACTCGGGTGGAGTTGAGCCAAACCTTTCACCCCCAGATGGACGGACGGCCCGAGCGCACTATCCAGATCTTTGAGGACGTGCTCCGTGCGTATGTGATTGATTTTGGAGGGTCTTGGGACCAGTTCTTGCCATTAGCGGAGTTTGCCTACAACAATAGCTACCAGTCGAGTATCTAGATGGCTCCTTACGAGGCTTTATATGGTAGATTGTGTTGATCACCGGTTCGATGGTTTGAGCCGCGGGAGGCTTGGTTGTTAGGTACAGATTTGGTTCAGGAGGTCTTGAACAAGGTCAAGATCATTCAGAATAGGCTTCGTTCAGCTCACTCTAGGAAGAAACGTTATGCAGACCGCAAGGTTCGAGATGTAGCATTTATGGTTGGTGAGCGGGTATTTCTCCGAGTATCGCCTATGAAGGGTGTGATGAGATTTGGGAAGAAGGGCAAGCTTAGCCCTAGGTACATTGGTCCGTTTAAGATTCTTGATCGAGTGGGAGAGGTGGCTTATAGACTCGCATTGCCGCCTAGCTTATCAGCCGTGCATCCAGTCTTTCTTGTATCCACACTTCGGAGGTATCACGGGATCCAGCCCACGTGTTAGATTTCAGTACTTTCTAGTTGGATAAGGACTTGTCCTATGAGGATGAGACGATAGCCATTCTAGACCGGCAGGTTTGTCAGTTGAGGTCGAAGAGATTTCCTTCTATTTGTGTCCATTGGAGAGGTCACCATCCTGAGGCATCGACCTGGGAGTCTTTGTCTGATATGCAGAGCCGCTATCGTCGCCTTTTTCCCGACTCATGTACTTTTTTCTTTTGTCCGTTCGAGAATGAACGGTTGTTTTAGTGGTGGAGGATGTGACGACCCAATGGAGTTATCACTTATTTATTTTCTGTTCTATATTTTTGCGAGGCCCTAAAACCTTCTCTCGGGTTGCCTTTATTTGCGTGCGTAGTCCGGGCGCGTAACCAGAAACTTAAATACGAATTCTGTGAGAAAAATGCTAAATTTTGACTTCGGTCAATGTTTTTGGTAAACGGACCCAGACTCGTGATTTGATGATCCCGGAGGGTCCGTGGGAAAATATGGGACTTGAGCGTATGCCTTGAATCGAATTCCGAGGTCCCAAGTCCCAGAAATGAATTTTTATGTGAAATTGTTTTTTGAAAGTAATTAAGGAAAATGGAAGCGAAATTTGATTAGAAGACTAGGGTATCATGCCCGTATTTTGGTTTCGGTGCCCGGTACAATTCTTATATATGATTGAAGCAATTTCTATAAAGTTTGGTTGAGAAGGAACGTCATTTGATGTGTTTCAGACCCGAAATGGGGATTTTATGTCATATGAAAAATTTGAGAAGGAATAATGAGCTTTGAGGTTTGATTCGATGTATATGATATTATTTGACGATTTGATCGTGCGGATGAGTACGTAGGGTGTACTAGAGATTGTGTGTACATTTTGTTTGGAGCCCCGAGGGCTCGGGTGAGTTCTGTCTATGCTCCGAGAGGTCTTAGACTTAAAAACACCAGATAATGCAGGACAGGAAAAGTTGAAGGATCCAGCACACCCGCAGTTGCTTTAGTGCGGTCCGCGGTGTGTGTTGCGCAGCCGTGGTCGCCCTAGCACAGTTCGCATGGAAAACTTGAGAGCCAGTAGTCTTCAATTCCACCAGTGCGGCCGCAGTCCTTTCTGCACGGTCCATGGTGGGCGCGTCGGAGAGTATAAATACATGGGATTTTCAGTTATTTCTCACTTTTCAAAAATCCAAAATATAAGAGGCGATTTTCTAAGGAATTCTTCTTCTTCAAAACGATTGGTAAGTGTTTCTAACTTATTTTCTTCACTCCATAGCACCTTTTAACATAATTTCAACGTCAAATTGAAGATTTTTAATGGGACAATTTGGGTATATTGGGTAGGACCTAGGGTTTTGCTAAAATTGGGGGTGGGACCTCAATTTGAGGTCCAATTTCAAAACTAATCACATAATTGGATTCGTGGGGGAATGTGTAACCGGATTTTAGTTCGACCTTTGGGATTTGACCACGTTGGCTCGAGGGTCATTTTGGTCATTTTATCTAAATTTGCCTCTTAGCTTTAAATCGAATAGTAGAATCGGTTTCTTGAGATGTTATTTACGAGATGTAATAGCAATGAATAGATTTGGGGCATTTGGAGTCGGGTACTCGTGGCAAAGGCGTGGTTTCACTTGATATTGAGCTGATACGAGGTAAATGGCTTGTCTAACCTTATGTGGGGGACCTTTCCCCTAGGATATGTTATTTGGTAATTGAGTGCCTTGTACGTGAGATGACGAGTGCATACTCGAGCTAATCCTTGACAAATCCAATATTTTACTTAAGATATTGAGACTGAGTTTCTTTCGTATTTACTTTATCTTGCTTGCAATTATAACATGTGTTAGATTAGAAAGACATATTTAGTTGATTTAACTTGCCTACTTGCTTCAATTGCCTTAGCTGCACTACGTGAGACATGTTAGGCTATAACTATCTGTTGTTAGTATTGTTGTACTTCATTATGAATATTCCCTGATTGTGGTTGCGCATTTATATTTGGGACTACGGTTTAGATTCCCGGGAGATCCCCATGCATATTTATATTGAGGGCTATGGGTTAGATTCCCGGAAGATCCCCCCTGCATATTTATATTTGGGACTACGGGTTAGATTCCTGGGAGATCCCCGTGCATATTTATATTTGGGACTACGAGTTAGATTCCTAGGAGACCCCCCTACATATTTATATTTGGGACTACGAGTTAGATTTCCGGAAGATCCCCCTGCATATTTACATTTCGGACTACAGGACGGTATCCTTGGAGATCCTCGTTATTGGTATTGATATGGAAATAGACTACAAGACGGTATCCTGGGAAATCCTCATTGTTGGTATTGGCATGGAAATGGACTACAGGACGGTATCCTGGGAGATCCTCGTAATTGGTACTGATATTGAGCTGTTTTACTCTGTGTTATTTTATCTTTGATGTGTTGATTGTTGTTGTGTAACCTGACTTACTTCACAGTTGTATTCCATTATTTTTGCTTACTGTATACCGTTTTCAACCACTTTCCAGGTATAGGTTTTGTTGGTTTTTTGTGAGGTTTTGAGATGTGCTAATGTTTAGGAGGAGACGAGGAGTTGATTGATGGAGGCTTGGGTTATTTGGTTAAGTCTGGCCATGTGAGGCGACTTTCATCCGGTGGCTCTAGGCGGGGAGTGGAGAGGTGGCTAAAGTTTGGGACAAGGGCAACGCTGAGGTTTGAGGTTTTAGGGCGGCGCTAGTGTTTGGGGGTGGCTAGGGAAAGAGATGTGGGAGAATGGGGGGGGGGGGAGAGTTTGAAATGAGTGGGGTAGGAAGGAGTTTTACATATATATATATATATATATATATATATATATATATATATATATATAAAAGGCGGTGCTGGGGTTTGGGGTGTTAAGGCGGCGCTAGGGTTCAAATTTGGGTGGGTTGGGGGTGGAAGGGGGAGACGGCGCGGTTTGGGGTAGAAGGGGGTTGGGCTTGTGCATTTTTGGGTTAATTTTCAAAACTAACAAATTTAAATAAACCATAGATTAAGTACTAAATTATCTTAATTTATAAAAATTAAATAATTATCTATTTTTATTATTTACATAATTATTCAATCTTAAATTTAAAAAGGAAAAATTATTAATTTTAATACTAAAACTTAAAAATGTCAAAACAAATAAATTTTTTGATTTTCTTTTAATGAAGTGATTAAAAAGTATAATTAGACACAAAGTTAAATTAAAAACCTAATAATATAAGATTTTGAAGGTTTTAATTTTTTAAATATTTTTATAAATTAAAAAGTGAAAAATGAAACTAAAAATGCAAATAATTCCAAATAAATACCAAAAATCTTAAAAGAAAATCTAAAAATAAATAATTTATTTATTAATTTTGTAAGAATATTTTAATAGGATAAAAATTAGATGCCTACAACAGGATGTAAACTAAAATCATCATTATTCTTCCCTATACTTCCTCCATTCCACTTTTGAGTTGATTTTATTTATTAATTTGACAAACTTTATGGTGACACATTGTCCCTTAAGTTCTGAATCACTTCTTTTGCATTTATCCAAATAAAAAAAACAACTATGCACATTTCTTAATTAGAATAAAAGTAAAACTAATTAAAAATTTGATCTGCAAACTTTAAAACATTTACAATAATTTGATAGCCAATAAACTTGACCATCAAAATCAGTTTAGGGTTGTTAAATTAGAAGAGGGCGTGTAATTTCAAAATCATAAAAATTACATTGAGGATTTGGTATTAAACGACGACGTCTAAAGCTTTCAGGAGACGATATAAATAAGCGGACCCCGTCCGTTCTCTAGACCGTAGATAGAACATAGAAGAAAACGATTGATCTTCAGTTGGAGAACAAAAGAAAATGGGGGAAGAAACAGAAGAGCGTCAACAAGAATCAATTCCAAATCCTACTCCAAATCGCATTACAGCAGCCGAATTTCTCAACTGGAAGCGCCAAAAGGTTACCTCTTTCTTCCCTCCATTGTTCTCTTCTTTTCAATTTTTACTATTATGGGAATATCACATGAGTTAATTGTGCAATATCTGTTATCAGGTGATTATATTAGGGTTTGTTTTTTCCAACTGTATATTTAGAGCTTGTTTAAATTATGTAGCAATTCCTGTATACTGTTGTTTTTTTCCTTTCAATAATATAAAGGAATAAGCTTGATTCTTGCACACATGAGTGTGGCCTCGTGGTTAATGTAATGGGAGGAGAACCTCAGGTTGAAGTCCGAGTGGAGGCAAAAACACCAAGACATCTGCCTAAGCTTTGATGAGCAAAGTTACCCAATATCTGTAATAGGTGTCCGATAGAATAGCAAGGTGTGCGCAAGTTAGCCTAGACACCATTGTCATAAAATCAAAAAATAAATATATCTTTGTGGTAACTAGTACTGTTGAATTGTTAGAGAAGTTAAAATTGTTAAAAACTCAAGTCATTACATAGACCACAGAGGCCTGATCCTATTAAATTTAAGACGAAAAAAGAGGGTATATCCATTTGAAAATTTAGAATATTTCAAGCGTAAAGGTGTAGGGCATATAGCCAAAGTGTGTTGCTGCATATCAGTTTCAAGTTTTACACTTGTTGTCCTGGATCTTTTCCTTTCATTCCGACGCCACATGCGAGACTCTAGGCGACCTTTGGGTTAATCTTTTTTTGGCAACCTATGTTGCTCGGTTCCAAAAATGTAGCCATCCCATGTTAGTTCTTCGAAAAGTGAAAGTCGAATCCCAGCGCTCGCCGATAAAGTCGAGTCGTAAATAATAAACCTAGAATATTTAATCAGTTAACAAGTCATGATTATCCAAATATCATTGCTTATTTTAACTTAAGAAATCAAAGTCTGCTTAATTTACATTGTTGACCCTGACTAATGTCCAATATATAGTTATTTTTGAACAACCTTATATTAGTGTCGGCACTCAACCCTTTTTTGTGTGCCCTGACAATAGACGTTATGACGCGCCACATCCAAGGGGAGGTGTCGCGGTGCATTTTATTTGAAGATAATATTGTATTGATTGAGGAGACGCGAGGCAGTTTTAACGAGAGGTTAGATGTGTGGAGGCAGACTCTGTAGTCTAAAGGTTTCAAGCTAGTAGGACCAAGACAGAATACTTGGAGAGTAAG
Source organism: Nicotiana benthamiana (assembly GCA_034376525.1). NCBI lineage: Eukaryota > Viridiplantae > Streptophyta > Magnoliopsida > Solanales > Solanaceae > Nicotiana > Nicotiana benthamiana. The sequence goes on along the minus strand of CM067330.1, from coordinate 6,574,781 downwards.
TTCAGTAGTGAGACTCAGGGGTGGAGGGGAGGTGAGGCTGAACTCGCAAGTCATCCCTAGGAGAGGAAGTTTTCAGTATTTTGGGTCTATTATTCAAGGAGATGAGGAGATTGATAAAAATGCCGCTGGGGCAGGATTGATGAAATAGAGACTCGTTTTTGATGTTTTGTGTGACAAGAAGGTGCCACCAAAACTTAAAGCTAAGTTCTACAAAGTGGTGGTTGGGCCGACTATGTTGTATGGGGCTGAGTGTTGGCCTGTCAAGATCGCCCATGTCCAGAAGATGAAGGTAGCAGGGATGAGGATGCTAAGATGGATGTACGGGCGCACCAAGTTAGATATGATTAGTATTGAGGTTATTCGCGACAAGGTAGGTGTGGCCTCCATTGAGGACTAGATGCGGGAAGCGAGTCTTAGGTGATTTGAACGTGTGAGGAGGAGGAGCAAGATACCCCGATGAGGAGGTGTGAGAGGTTGACATTGGAGAACCTACAGAAAGGTAGAGGTACGCCGAAGAAGAAGCGGGGAGAGGTGATTAGGCTAGACATGATGCAACTTCAGCTGACCGAGGACGTAACTCTTGATAGGAAGGTGCGGAGGTCGAGAGTTAGGTAGTGGGGTAGGTGGTAGATTGTTCATACCAGTAGGATTGGTATGCAACAACAACAACAACAACAACTACCCAGTATAGTCCCACAAAGTGGGGTCTGGGGAGGGTAATATGTAGACGGGCCTTACCCCTACCTGAAAGGGCAGAGAGGCTGTTTCCAATCGACCCTCGGCTCAGTGAAGGAAAGGAACAACAAAAATAAAAACAACAAAAGAGCATTAGTAACTTCAACATAAATAACGTAAATAATTATCTAAATATAAAAATCTAAAAATAAAAAACATAAAAACTATAAATAAAATAAAATAGCATGCAATAGTATCGGACAGTAACTAGCATAAGACAAAATCCAATATACAAATCATCTATGAATAGCCATGCCAAGCCTCACCCAACCCCGGGTGTGGAGTATCAAGGTGTGGAGTATGAAAAACTCTAGGGGCCCCTATCCCTCAACCCGGATACTAGACCTCCATACTTTCCTATCCATGATCATGTCCTCAGAATTCCGCATTCTAGCCATGTCATGCCTAATCACCTCTCCCCAATACCTCTTAGGCCTCCCTCTGGCTCGCCGTACGCCGACCATCGCCAGCAGCTCACAACTCCTCACCGGGGCGTCAGGACTTCTCCTCCGCACATGCCCGAACCACCTCAGCCTCGCTTCTCGCATCTTCTAATCCACCGGGGCCACCCCCACCGCTCACATTTTTTTGGTAGTAGGTTTCTATGACCTAAGTTGCTCGGACACGACACTTTCGGTGCCGTACCCGTGTCAACACGACACTGACATGGGTAAGGGTGTGGGATCTGCGTCGGATCCGGTCAGACAAGAACGGGTGCATTGACCAAAAATTTGGGAAAATTGATTTCGCCTAGTAAAGATTTGAAGAGATGGAAACGAAGTAACTTCAATTTCGCTGCTATATACTAATTTATATTAGTCATTTTGTCTCCCTTGAAGCTTTTTTTCATCAATATTTGAGTTTCCATGCTGCAGGTTTGTGAAATCAAGATCTGTATTTTTTTAGGGTTGAGAAGTTGATGGGTGGTGGACTACTGGACTGAGGCATATTGGGAAGCGCTAGAATGACTGTGTTGTACTGAAAAAAACCAGATACATGGAGAAGTTTTGTTGAGGAAGATATGAAGAATGGCGCAGAGAACATGGAGAATTTTTGTTGATGAAGATATGAATAATGGCACAGAGAACTAAGAAGTAAGGCTGTATCCGGTTCCGGTTCTGGGTCTATTTGGGTCTGCGGTTCCGGTTCTGGCGGTTCCGATTCTGTGATTCTGGCGGTTCCGGTTCTGGCGGTTCCGGAGCCGGAACCGCTACCATACGGTTCTGGAACCATCCGGTTCCGGTTCCGGTTCCGCGGTTCTGGCGGTTCCCGACGGTTCTGATTATTTTTTTTTTAAATCAATATCTTGTATAGTAGTCATTAGTATATTGTAGAATATATTTTATATGGTGTACTATGTTATTAGTATAGTATATATTGTGTTTGGTAATTAGTATATATTGTGTATAAGTAGTGTATATTTTGTATATAAGTAGTATATATTGTATTTAAGTAGTATATATTGTATATAAATAGTGTATATTGTGTTGTAGTTAGTAATTAGTATAAATTTTATATAAGTAGTACATATTGATAAAAGAATGTTGTCATTAGTATTATGTGTTGTATGTTATATATTATATGTTATATAAATATTCAAGGATTGATATAGAAGTAAAGACAAAGAAATATTGAGACAAAAGATATTCAAGGATATGATAAAGAGCATATTTATTGACCAAAATGGCATATCTTTCTTAGTCTTCCTTCCTCCAATGGAATGAGTACAACATGGTACTACTACCACCATTAAAAGGAAAAAAAACTAAAAGAAGACATCCCCAATGTACAAGTTACATCATAATTTATGTATTATTTCTAACAAATCTCATAAAACCTTCAAGGTTTGGAGGTGGTTGTGTTGGCGGTGGTGGAAATGAAGCTTGTTCATCGCCACTTTCGAGTGAAGATGTTTCCTGAGCAAGTTCTGCTAGCATTTCTTCATAGCACTCATCTATTTCTGGTTGAGATTCAGCTAGCCAAAGTTCCTTCTTTCAGAGCGGATCCAATCTCGGAAAAGCACTGATTTTTTCAAGCTGTCCCGCATCGACGCTCTATGATCACCTATTTGTAGTCTTGCTTGACTAAATGCGCTCTCCGATGCAACAGTTGACACTTGAATCGACAGAACATCCCGAGCCATCCTTGCAAGAACGGGAAAATGCTTTTCCCTTGTCTTCCACCAATCCAAAAGGTCGAAAGAGCCGTCTGGATTCTCATTCTCTAGTCCCTGCGACAAATAAACTTGAAGCTCATTTAGATGGGAAATTTCATCAAAATTTTCCCCTTGAGTACCCCTGAACTCCGTCCACGATTTAAGAGCTGTTAAGCCAGCAGCTCTTTTAGACGCTTGTGATGTGGACGAAGTTGGGGTTGGAATATTTGGCCTAGCATGCTCTAACGCCTGTTTATAAGCATATAAACAGTTTGAGCATTCACTTTAATTGATGCTTTCGCATCAGATAGTGTAGCCATTTCTACTTCTTCAAGATCTAAAGCTTGATAAATTGTAGAATACCAAAAGTGAGGACCTCCTAATTTCATAGTAGGATTTAGCATAGCAGACACACCAAATATAGGAGGGATTGGAAAAAAATATTTTTTAAACTTCTTTTTCATTTCAGTTATTGCATTTTCATAAATTTCCCCTCCCTCGTTAAAATCAACAAATAAATTAGCAAGTGCGGCAATATATACTAAACAGTTAGAAATAGTTGGATAATATTGGCCAGATAAAGCATTTGTAGCCACATGAAAATGTTCTAAAAAGTCTAAAAGAATTTTAACTTTAGTCCAATCTTGATTAGTTAGCATATCATTATCTTCCTTCCCACAATCCCGAGAATTATAAGTAGCGTTAATTGAGTTTCTATATTCGTACGCCACTACTAAACTTTCGTACATGTAGTTCCACCTAGTCGGGCAAGGTTTAGGAACCTTTCTTTCTCTAAGGCCATATTCGTCACATTTTTTAAAATATTCTCTAAGTCTACTTCTACGGTTAGAATAAAAAAGCCAATTAAGAGCGAATTTAACCTTTTTAATTTCTATTTTTAAAATTCTCATACCATCACCAACAATTAAATGATAAATATGACATATACATCTAACATGGAAAATATTAGTAAAAGCAGGATTAAGTGTTCTAGTTAAAATACTTATTGCACTAGTGTTGCTACTAGCGTTATCCATGAAAATTGACATTATTTTATCACTAAAACAAAATATCTACATACATCTGAAACAGTGTTAGCAATAAACTTACCCGTGTGCCGTGAATTAATTATTCTATATGCAATAATGCGTTTTTGCATTGTCCAGTCTTCGTCTATCCAATGACTGGTTACGGTTAGATAATCACAATCATTATTACTTCTACCAATATTAGTTGTAATAGACATACGATTACTTATATGGGTAAATAAATAGCGCAAGTATTGTTCATATTCATGCTTGTATTTATAAATGTCGGCCTTAACTGTGGCGCGAGGCCAACCTTTATACGTAGGATTAAATACTCTTCTAATATAATGAATCCAAGCAGAATTAGAACCAAAAGAATAAGGCAAACACATAACAGTAATCATTTTAGCTAATTCTTCACGATCCTTATTTGGATCGTAATACAATATACCTCCGGTGACTGTGTTTATTCCTGGTTGAAATAGATTTGAACCAGTACTTGGGTTAACTGTTGTATCAGGACTTGTCCTCCCCTCTTGTTGCGCTTTCAATTGGAAATATCTAGCCTTATCGCTAGGGTGTAATTTTATATGTTTAACTAAACTACCTGTGCCGCTACGATCTCCAGTGTACCTATGCACAAGTAATTTCCCACAAGATTTACACTTAGCCTTATTTTGTTCTCTTAGTTGAATAAAAAATTGCCAAACTAATGAAGTTTCTGAACGTTTAGGAGGTTGTCTACTAAAAGTGGGAGTTTGTACGGGTGGGTGTTCCGGTTCATTAGGAGCAGACTAGTAGGTGTATCATCTAAATCTACCGGAGCTTGGGTTTCGTCATCATCATCATCCTCATTTCCCTCTAAGATAGGTGCATTAGGATAAAGAATATTCATAATATCATCGTCTATTCTATCACCAACTGCTACATCATGTAGAAAATCAACATCGCTACATTGAAAACACGGGTGATCACTATCAAGGATTCCGAAGGTTTCATTAGTATTTCTAGGTTGGCTACTACTTTGAACTTGTTTATCTTCTCTAGGTCGGGGAGCCGGGGGAGGGGTAGTATTTTGGCGGCTACTTTCACCGATTTTAGATTTTCCTTTTCCGAACATATTTTTCAATGAAAATGCCATAATAATTATAATTAAGCAAAATAACAACACACAAAAATATTCTTAGCACGTAAGAGTTGAAACGAGTTTACCGGATTGACGAACAACTTCTTGAAAATTGAAAATCGTTGAAATTGAACATTTGAAAACTTCAATTCAACAACTTCACAGTGTTTCACGAATTTGCAACAATAAATTAAGCACTTGCACTAGAAAGATTTGAAAGAGAGCTTGAGAGAGATTGAGAGAGATATTGATGAATTGGTGAATTAAAATGAAAGAATGAGGAGGTATTTATAGTTGAGAAATGGGAAATTGTGTAATTATATAAAGTTTGGGGTTAAATTAATGTTTGGGGGCCAAATGGCTAGTTTTTAAAATTCCAAACGGCTAATTTTGAAAAAGAGCCGTTTGGAATTTTTTTTTTTTAAAATCGGACCGTTACGGGACCGTTTGGAACCGCTTGAACCGGTCCGGTTCCGGTTCTGGCGGTTCCGGTTCCGCGGTTCCAAAGGGTGGAACCGCCGGAACCGGCAGAACCGCCAGAACCGCGGTTCCGGTCCAGTTCCGGTTCGGAACCGTGAAATTTGCAGCCTTACTAAGAAGAATGACTGAAGAAGACGAGTTGACGTTTTCTTGAGATTAAGTTTTTGCTATTTTTACTTCTGGTAAAGTTAGAAAATAAATGGGTTTGGTGTAGTTAGTGCGAACTAAAGGATAAAGACATAAATAGTGATTGCACACTTTTTTCTAGAAAATATGGCATAGTGGTGGACCCCACAACTTGTGGAAATGCTTTGTCCACTGTGCACTGCATGTATAAACGGTAAAGTATCAGAATTTTCTTGAACACTGGTGAATTGCACACTTTTTTTAAGACATGCTATAGTGGTGGACCCCACTAGTGTTCGCTTCATATTATTGTTATATAGTATTATTTAAAAAATAGAATTGCATGCAAAATGTCATAATATTAATTTATTTTATTTAAGAATTAATTTATTTTTGGCCGGATCCCCGCACCAGTGTCTGTTCTAGGATCCGTATCCCCGAATCTTAGAATTTCTACCTCAAAGGATCCGACCTCTAGATCCGCACCCGTGGCGGACACCCGTACCCGTGTCAAAGCAACTTAGTGTATGACTATTCGTCATTTTCTTTCATTTTGATTATCTTATTATCGTTTTGTTTTTATGTTGCTTTTACATGGCTTTTTTGTGTTGTCTATCTTTTAATTAGTGTGGTGCTTATGTTTTCCTGAGCCGAGGGTCTATTGGAAATAACCTTTCGACCTTCACAAGGTAGGAGTAAGGTCTGCGTACATACTACCCTACCCAGACCTCACAATGTGGGATAATACTGGTATGTTGTCGTTGTTTGTGATCTTAAATTACTAATTATCATGGATTCATGTATACTATCATTTGTACAGCTGTACCGGTACTCCGATCAGTATGCCCAAATCCTAAATTTGTGTAATGATGAATTTGACCTATAGACCAACACGAATGTCAATCACATGCACTGCTCAAAGCAACATAGTCGGTAGCTCGCAAGCGAAAAGCTTGTCACTCTTTTTCCCTCCCTACTTCCGCAACATCTTCATCAAGAGCCTTCTATTTAGCCCTTCCCATAAGCTAAGTTGCTTTGACACGGGTACGGGTGTCCGACACGGGTGCAGATCTAGAGGTCGGATCCTTTGAGATAGAAATTCTAAGATTCGTGGATCGGATCCTAGAACCAACACGGGTGCGGGGATCCGGCAAAAAATAAATTAATTCTGAAATAAAATAAATTAATATTATGACATTTTGCATGCAATTATATTTTTTAAATAATACTATATAACAATAATATGAAGTGAACACTAGTGGGGTCCACCACTATAGCATGTCTTAAAAAAAGTGTGCAATTCAACAGTGTTCAAGAAAATTCTGATACTTTGCCGTTTATAGATGCAATGTACAGTGGACAAAGCATTTCCACGAGTTGTGGGGTCATCCACTATGCCATGTTTTCTAGAAAAAAGTGTGCAATCACTATTTATGTCTTTATCCTTTAGTCCGCACTAACTACGCCAAACCCATTTATTTTCTAACTTTTACCAGAAGTAAAAATAGCAAAAAACTTAATCTCAAGAAAACGTCAACTCGTCTTCTTCAGTCATTCTTCTTAGTTCTCTGTGCCATTCTTCATATCTTCCTCAACAAAACTTCTCCATGTATCTGGTTTTTTCAGTACAAACTAAAAAAGAAATCAAGTTTGCTAAACACAGCCATTCGAGCCCTTCCCAATATGCCTCAGTCCAGTAGTCCACCACCCATCAACTTCTCTACCCTAAAAAAAATACAGATCTTGATTTCACAAACCTGCAGCATGGAAACTCAAATATTGATAAAAAAAAGCTTCAAGGGAGACAAAATGACTAATATAAATTAGTATATAGCAGCGAAATTGAAGTTACTTCGTTTCCATCTCTTCAAATCTTTACTTTGGGAAATCAAGTTTCCCAAATTTTTGGTCAACGCACCCGTTCTTGTCTGACCGGATCCGACGCAGATCCCACACCCTTACCCATGTCAGTTTCGTGTCGACACGGGTACGGCACCGAAAGTGCCGTGTCCGAGCAACTTAGCCCATAAGTCTTTACTTCCCTGCTTTAGTTGACCGCATTGTTGTACTGGGGGAGTTCAACTATGATATCACACTTTTGAGATAAGGTAAAGGTTTCATTAAAGGAGTACCAAGAAGGTACGCAAAAAATTACAAGTTACAGCATAGCTGCATGAGTTACATTCCAAAAACACCTATAAAATCCATAATTTGATCCAAGTTTTCAGCTATATTTCCTTTACACTAGAAATACAAATTTTGAAGGCAACTATTCTTTACAAAGCTAGATAATTTCTTTGGTTCCCAAAACATCTCTTATTCCGTTCCCAACCAAATGGTCCAAAAGATGCAGAGGGGTATAGTCTTCCAAATTTTCTTCAGATCTTTCCCGACTTTCTGGTATTTCCAACATAGCAGTAGGTCTTTCACATTCCTTGGCATCACCCAATGAACTCCACTCATGTTCAGAAAAAGATTCCAAATTTGTTGTATTTGGCTACAATGCAAAAAAAGATGTTCCAATGATTCTTGGGACCTTTCACAAAAAAAAAAAACATCTGCTGCACAAAGGTATTCCTCTTCTCTTTAAGAACTCTTGAGTTAAACATGGTCGCCTAGCTACAATTCATCCAAAAACAAGCAACTATAAGAGGTGCTAAAGACCTCTACAACATTTTCCATGGCCAATTTTAATCCCAGTGGCCTGTTTGCTTCTGCAGTAGTTTATAGCAACTCTTTACTGAAAATCTGCCATCCTTACCATCAATCCGAATTTGGGAATCCCTTCTGTTAGCATCGACGATCACAGGTTCCAAAAAATATAAAAACTGACCAATTTCCTCAATTTCCCAATAATTGAAGTTCCTTCTAAAATTAAATTTTCACTCCCGCACTGTATAACAGTCTGCTATTGTACAATTTTTGTTACTTATTAAACTATACAGTGTAGGGAATGTATTCATCAGCTTCGCTTCTCCCAGCCAAACATCTGTCCAGTCTACCATCACCAGCTTTCAATGCGATGAACTTCTGACATTCAGGCCACAACTTGATTATTTGCGTCCATACTCCAATCGTGAAGGCACAGAAATTGCAGCAGGTATCCAGAACTCATTTCTACCATATCGAGTGTCAACTATTTGTTTTCATAACTCCTCTCTATTGTCGTTGTATCTCCACAGCCATTTGCACAACAGACTTTTATTGTGAAGTTTCAAAATTTTCACTCCCATGCCACCAACTTCTTTATCTTTAATAACCTCCTGCCACTTCACCAGGTGAATTTTTTTCTTATCAGAATTCCCTTCTCAGAGAAGCTTATGGAATTCAACTTCTTTTCTGCACTGCCAGGGATGGGAAAAAATGACATCAAATAAGTAGGTATTCCATCTAGCACGCTATTAATTAAAGTAAGCCTCCCACCAAGCGATAGGTATTGTTTTTTCCAACGGACCAGTTCTTTTGCACATTTATCTAATACACCTTGCCAGATCCTTTTATCCCCGACTTTAGCACCCAGGGGAAGCCCTAAATAAATAGTAGAGAACTTCTCAATATTACATCCCAATAGTTCTGCCAATTCATTTATAGAGCTACCTGCATTAACACTGTATATGCGACTTTTTGCCAGATTCACTTTTAGGCCAGAAACTGCCTCAAAAGCTAGCAATATTCCCCGAATATGAAGAAGTTGCTCTGTATCTGCTTCACAGAGAATCAAAGTGTCATCAGCATCTAATATGTGTGAGATGACTACCTCCCTATTGTTTCTTCCTTCAATCTTAAAACCTTTAATCCACCCCAAACTTTCAGCTCTTTTGATCATTCGACTAAGAATTTCCATCACAATTACAAACAAATAGGGAAACAGGGGATCTCCTTGACTTAAGCCCCTTTGTGACTTGAAATAACCCTTAGGACTGCCATTAATCAACACCGAGAACCTAAAAGTAGAGATGCATGATTTGATCCACTCTATCCATTTATTCCCAAAATTCATCAACTGCAACAAATTCAACAAACAATTCCAGTTAACATTATTATAGGCCTTCTCCAAATCTTGTTTACATACCACTCCAACCTTTCCTTTTCTAAGATGGTGGTCGATGCACTCATTAGCTAACAAAGCTGCATCTGTAATTTGTCTCCCTTTTAAAAAGGCATTTTGGTTCTCTGAGATCAGTTTCCCTGTCACCTTCTTTAGCCTTTCAGCCAACAATTTAGCTATGATCTTATGTACACTACCCAAGAGACTAATAGGCCTGAAATCTTTGATTTCCTCTCCACCTTTCTTTTTGGGAATAAGAGTAATGAATCTGGCATTTAGACTACTCACAAAGGTGCCTTCTTGCCAGAATGTCTCAACTGTTTTCATCACATCTTCCTTGACAGTGTTCCAACATTTTTGAAAGAAATACATGTTGAAAGAAATATAACAAACAGTATTGTCTTTGTTGACCTAATGAGTTTTAAGGATTTGTCGTAATGAGTTTTAAGGATTTGTCGGTTGGACTTATTGCTTAGTCATTAAGTCCAAAAGGCTCGTGTGGTTTCCAATAGGGACTCTATGCGATATCTGGGTTAACCTTTCTTCCATAGCTAATTGAGGAGGAGCTTGCTAAACCTTTTGTTTCAGCCATCTTCACCCTATCGCTTCTTCAATAGTGTCACACTTATCGGCCTAGTGATACTTTTTTTGATCAGCTAAGGTAACTTTTATTAAGAAACTTCAAAAAAGTACCAAGGGGGTACTTTCATAGTACAAGCAAAACATCGTACGATAACAATTACAAATAAAGTTTTTTACAATTCCATAAAATCTAATAGGTGCACCAACTCTTCTACTACCCTTTCCTTGCACCAAAAATATAGATTCTGCCAGCAACTATTTTTCAGCGTAGGAATCTGGGTCCTCTGATCTTCAAACTATTTATCGGCCTAGTGATACTATCATGGATCTACCTTACTTCTTCAAATTTGGTTATGTAAGTATTCATATAGATAGATGAAAACCATTAGAAGTGTTCTGGGGACAATCGCTGATGTTTGCAACACTGAATTGTAGCCTATTTTCATTTGCTAGGTAAATTGTTTCTCTTCTATCTAGGTGCAGAAGTATTAGAAAGAAAAGAAGGACCTAAACCGGAATATTTAGTGAACGGGAATAAAATTAATAGGGAAGTTTGAAACACTTTCATCATGCTAAACTCTTCAATCAATTAACTACGCCTTAGTCACCAGAATAAAATCGAGAAAAGTTCCTTGAAGTAGCAAAAGATTGGAAAAAGAAAATTTGAGCTTCAAAGCTTGGGGATATCAGCTCACTAGCATTCTCACGAACGCTCACTTCTATTTACGGTTTTTAGTTTATTAAGTTCCTCGTTCAAGAAATTTGTGTTACCAATTTCATAAAAATAATATAGGTCATTTCCAAAACAACAACCACCCGGTGTATTCCCACTAGTGGGGTCTTGTAAGGTAGGATATACACAGCCTTACCCCTATCGTGGTACGGCAGAGAGGCTGTTTTCGGAAGATCCTCGCATAAAGAGAAGATGTAAGAAGCACAGCTCATTTCCAAAAGTTTACTAGAAAATGTTTCGTTATGTTCAAAATATATTGTAGAACTACTTATATAGTTTTTTCAAAAAAAAGTTAACTCTTAGATAAGACACTAACATTAGCCTACGATGCCAAATCGTGTGAGATATCCTTTTGTGATCTAGCAACATTGCTGGGTTCTTGTTGTCGATCTAGTAGCATTGCCTCCATAAGAATTCAAAGTTTCAGAATTTATTTTCACCTGTGCATGGAGGAACTCCATCAAAATAATTGCTTTAACCGAGTCTGCTGTTGTTCATTGACTTCCTTTACTATTATTCAGATGTCCTCTTTCAAATATTTTTGTTGGCGGTTCTATAGTTGCAGATTCTTAGAGTTGTATAGATTTGTGAACTTTGTGTAAGTGGTTTGTCTGCTTTTCTCTCGAAAAAACTTGCTGTACGAATTTAATGAGGGAATGTTATAGTCGTCCAACGAGTCATGAGAGGTTTGATATCATTTTCAGGACGCTGATGCATCAGCTAAAAAGGCTGAAGCGGCAAGAAAGCGTGCAGAGGATATAGCTGCAGGGGTAGTGCAGATGAATGGTCGTGAACTTTTCCAGCACGAGCCATGGGTGTTTGATAATTCCCTTTACTGATGCTGTTTTCAATTATAAGTATCTTCTAATTATGTACGACTCATATTTTCTATAAACGTTGTAAGAAGCGCTGAACTTGTATATTGTTGTTTAGTTTAAGGACATCACGAATTGCTTGAATCGAGTCTTAAAATCTTAAGCTGTTTTGTGTAGGATTCTTATCAGGTAATTAAAAGGGGAATCTGTCCTCTTGCATTTTTAGGTACAAGTGTCATTTTGCTAAACATAAAACCACGATATTGTCGTGAATTTGCGTCTAAATATAACAACAACAACCCAGTATAATCCCACTTAATGGGGGATGGGGAGGGTAGTGTGTACGCAGACCTTACCCCTACCCTTGGATAGAGAGGCTGTTTCCAAATAGACTTCCGGCATCCTTCCCTCCAAAAACTTCCCACCTTGCTCTTGGGGAGACTCGGACTTACAACCTCTCGGTTGGAAGTAGGGGTTGCTTACCATCAGAGCAACCCCTCTTGTCTAATTTGCGTCTAAATGGTAATTAGTAATTTTGTGACTAGCGTGTGAAAAACTTTCTTAAAGATAATTATTTGTAGCTATGACTCGACCATTGGCAGTTAAAACTTAGCCTAATATGTAACTAATAATAAAAATTACAGGAGACAAATTTCAATTTCTGTGCGCATAAATGAACACATTTTCATCTTTATCAATTGATAAAAGTGCCTATGAGACAAAACTGTCTTTTTTATTCTGAATGGTATGCAAAGGTGTTTGAATCAATCTTTGTGATGCTGAAATCGCCTTAATCTCTTTCCCTTTTTTTCCCCAACACAACCATTACAAGTGTGTTTAACTTTGCTTTGTGTGTGTATTGCCCATTTTTCACACTATTTGCGAGTTCGCATGGTTGTATACCTCAATAGTGATTTTCCTCTCTTTAGCCCTTGCTTTCTCGATATAATCTAGTACTATATTACTTCTATTTCTTATCCTCTTCTTTTTTTAATGATAGTGGTGTTCGGTCCGTTTGTGTGCTCCTCAATTATCTTACCGGTTATATGATTCCTCTCACTAGTTTTATCCATCAAGGTTTCGACGATGGAAGAAATAACCTAATTATTTTTTGGCTCCACTGATACTTGGACATGAGATCTTATAATTATCTTCCAACTTTATTAATCACTAAGCTGCATACTTGACTGTGTAGGTGATTTCTTTCTCTCATCTTTGAATCAAGCAGAAAAATAATCACCATTTCGTCTTTCTGTCAACACCAAAATTTGCTCAACTAAAATTTTGCCAAACACTTTGGAACTAAAACAAGGTAATAGTGGTCTTTTTATCTTCTACTCCACTGTCTTTCATGTCTATTTTATGATGACTTCTCTATCTAGTTAGTTTTTCCATCTTAAAATGTAGTCTTATTATTTTATTTTATTTTATTTATTTTATGTTGTCCCCTTAAATATGCCTTTGCGTGAATTATTTTCTTTTTCAATACACTGTGTGTATTAACCTAATTTCAGCTTTGCTGAATGTGATCTAATACATATATCTTAATGTGAATGACATCCAGGAGGTAGTTGTAAAATGAGAATAAGAATTCATGTCCCAATTTGAGCATGATCCAAATTCTTTAGTCACATACATCAATTAACATACGAACTTTGAAACCCATTATAGTTCTCTTTAACAGACATTCTGGAATCAAAAATTAAAGATTAGGTAATTGCTTTTACACTTTGTTTTCTTTAGTTAGTAGATTAGCATTTATATATCCAATTAACTCAAAATTACAATACCCTTTAAGGAGATTGGATATAACTTAAATGAGTCTTACACGATGTTAATTCGAATTAATCGGATAGTGAGTACCTAATCCATGGTCAAACAGAAAAAAGACAAATATACATCTCAACTTTGAATATCAGAAGCATTTATCATCCACAAACTGTTTGAAATCCTTATGGGATTCACAACTTCTTTTGGATAGTTGTTACCTATTGTATTGTATATTTGTATTGTGATGTTATTTTAAATGTAATGTTTGTTTTGATTGTTATTTAAATTTTATCGTATTGTTAGAACTGTCGTTATATAATAATAAAAAGGATATGTAACAATTGAGTGTTGACCAAAAAGTGTGAATCCTAGATTAAACTAATTAATTTTATGTAACAAGGGATTAAACCAAGTTTATAATAATATCCCTAGATTTACATGCAGTGTGCATTTAATATTCCTAGTTAGCACAAATATTGCAAGATAACGTTGGTAGGGATTAAATGCAGTGTGTATTTAATATTTCGAAAAGTTTCAGTAATGATAAGAGAATATCATGCAATAAATAACAATAAATGGTATTAACGTAAATAAGGAGAATGACTCGCCCACTATTGAATGAGGTGGATGATTCGTCTTGCTGATAATGATGAGTGACATACAAATTGTTAACGGATGCTGAGTTGTAGATGAGCTTGCAAATTAGTTAGTTAGTTAGTGTTAATACTAGTAATTAAGGAGTTAGTTATTTTTGTATAAAAGGATGTACAGTGTATTGTAAATTCAGTTATAAAAAAAAATCATTTTCCAGAAGCTTCTTTTATCTCTTTTGTCTTCTTTCTTCTTCATCTCTCTCACCAACAGAACTTTCAAGCTCTTAACATGGTATCAGAGCTGTGATAATCGATCGAAAATTTTCTCACAACTCACCTAATTCTCGAAGCTTATTGCATTTCCAATTTCCTGCATAATCGTGAAGAAATCTCTCCAAAGTCACATATCGCAAAGCTATAGTTTTGAGTTTCTACACAATTCAGCTAAAATTGCGATTGAAGACGGAACATAAGTCGCGACTACATGAAATGAAGCTAAAATTGACCACACGCATCCGCTCTTTATGCATCCATCGGACACTCCGGGTTCAATTCTGAATTTGATCCATCTCAAAGGATATGAGAACTATGGATTATGGCGAAGGTCGATACGTATAGCACTCCAAGCCAAACGAAAATTAGGTTTTGTTACCAGAACTTGTAGAAAGAAATTATTCGGTGATAGAGTTTCATGAGTACTGGGAAACATGCAATGCAATTGTCCTTTCAAAGATAATGAACACAGTTGCACCACATCTATTCGGTGGGAATTGTCTGCGCTCTAATGGACACCTCTATGGGAAGATCTATGGGAGTGTTTTGACAAAGTAAACAAAGTGCGTATATTTCAGCTACATTGAGAAATTACAACAATCTTTCAAGGAACAGACTATGTTTCTATGTACTTCACGAGGCTAAAAGAGTTATAGGAAGAGTATAATGCAATGGTACCTTCTCCAAATTGTGGATGTGCAAAATTCAAGGAAAATGTAGAACATTTCTTACAACAATGTTTGCTTCAATTTCTCAGTGGGTGGAACGACTCATATGACCAGGCGAGGCATCAAATTCTCATGAAACAACAGAACCAACCTTGAATCAAGCATATGCAATGATTGTTGAAAGTGAGAGTCAATTGACACCAATGTCTGAAGTTCATTCCATAGTAGAAGGGAATGACATTACAGAAATATGGAGTACAAAAGATGTACAATAGAAACCAAAGAGGAACTTCAATCTATTTTATGAACATTGTAAGATAAAAAGTCATACCAAAGAAATCTGTTACCAATTAGTTAGATACCCTCCGAACTATAAAGGGAGAAAGAAGAATGAGGCATTTGTCAATAATGTGATCTCATTTGGTAGACGACTGGACCAAAACTCTAATGTGATCTCTGGCCATCATTATCCTGAGGGTTTACAATCCTAGGATTTACAATTAAGGTTATAACACTAGTAATCGTGGATGCTTTTCCGGTGAAGAGCATCGTGGTTCAAGTTTTATTGGTGGCAATCAAGGTTTTTCTACACATGACCAGGGTCAAAGAATGATGAACAATGTTATTGCAGGTTAAGGTGCATCAAATATAAGTGCAATTCTAGCACCTATGGTCTTCATCCAAGAACAGTATAACCAAATCCTGAAGATGTTGAACAAAGGCAACAATACTGAAACAGAAGTAGATTCGAATGCAGCAAGTATTGTTGATCCCTCTCCTCCTAATGATAGGAATGATAAATGGAATGTAGATAGTGGTGCTACAAATCAAATGGTGGGAGGCAATAATATTTTGTGTACAGTTATTAAATGTGAGAATCAGAAGGTGATTTTACCCAATGGCAGTAGAGTGCTCATTACACACATAGGAAGTTCCGAATTGTTGCAAGGAAGCATTAATAATGTTTTATGTGTCCCTGAATTCAAGTTTAATGTGTTTTCAGTAGCAAAGTTGACAGGAGAGCTGAGATGTTTCATGGCATTCTATCCTTACTTTTGTCTAATGCGGAACCATCACACTGGAAGGTAAAGGGGATTGGTAGAATGGAAGAAGATTTGTATCACTGGCACCCAAAGAATAAAAGGACATCATCGCTTGTCCCTTCAGTATTCCGAACAATATATGATAAGGAGGAACTATGGCACAAGAGGCTAGGACATGTCTCTGGAAGTATGTTAAGGCAGTTTTCTTTAGTTAGAAGTAACATGAATAATACTAAGTCTTGTACGGTATGGCCTCTAGCTAAGCAGACAAGAATTCCATTTCCTATAAGTAATTGTAGAGCGGAAAAATCATTTGACTTGGTACATGCAGATGTCCGGGACCCCTATAAGGTTTCTACTTTTGATGGTTGTAGGTATTTTCTTACTTTGGAAGATGAATGTAATAGAATGGTATGGGAATTCCTTCTACATCCAAAGAGTGATGTTAGTACTATTCTTAAGGAATTCTTGCTGCTTGTACAAACTCAGTTTAATGCATCTATAAAGGTTTTTAGAAGTGATAATGGGACTGAGTTTTTCAATTCCTTCTGCAAAGCTTTGTTCAGTAATGTAGGGATCACCAGATCTCTTGTATTCACGCTCCCCAACAAAATGGGGTAGTTGAACGAAAGCATAGAGATATCCTTGAAGTGGCTAGAGCACTAGATTTCAAGCGGAGTTGCCTTTGAGATTTTGGGGTATTTGTGATATGAATGCTGTGTATCTTATTAATAGGATACCATCTCTAGTATTGGGAAACAAATCACCAATTGAATTTCTTTAGCAAACAACCTAACTTGAATCATTTGAGAGTCTAGACAGCCTATGCTATATAACAATCACTGGGGCCAATGGAGATAAGTTTGGTCCGAGAGCTAAAGCAGTGGTACATATGGGATATTCTAACACACAAAAGGGTAAAAATTATATAGCCTTCCTTGAAAGGTGTTCTTCATATGTAGAGATATTATTTTTAAGAAGGATGTCTTTCCTTTCAAATCATCTCAAACACCAAGTGCCTACAGGATTCCTGCTTGTCCTGCACCTATGCCACATATGGATCCACCTTCAGAGTCATTATCTACACAGAATGATTCACTTTTAGTACAACCATCTTCTCCAGAACCCAGATTTAGCCCAGAATCATTTCCTGGTATACAAGATACTCTTGAAGCACCTTATCCAGTACTCTCATCACCTGAATATTTCACACAATCCAGTGATTCTATAACAGATCATGCATCACCTAATAACTCACCTATTTCTCCTCTCCCACAACCTAGGAGAACTGCTAGAACTTTTAGACCTCTTGGATAGTTAAATGACTTTGTGCATGGTCTACTACGTAGTGATTACACTTCAGCTTCCTACATCTGCCTTATGTCTGACACATGTCTTACACCTCTCTCTTTAGCCTCCTACCTTGATTCCATTTGTAATTATTCTATCATCAAAGAACCTGATTCCTATTAAGAGGCTCTGTAAGATGAACACTGGGTTACAACCATGAAGTAGAAGATTCAAGCATTTCTTGATAATAACACTTGGTCCTTGATGGACTTACCTGCTGGTAAGAGGTCCATAAGATGTAAGTGGGTGTACAAGATGAAATATAATGCTAAGAGAGAGGTAGAAAGGTATTTGGTGGACAAAGGATACACACAACATGAGGGGTTGGACTACGAGGAGACCTTTTCTCCTATAGTAAAGATGGTCACAGTTAGAGTTGTTTTATCCATGGCAGCTATATATGGTTGGCACTTGAACCAGATGGATGTCTTTATTGCTTTTTTGCAAGGTGATTTGTTGGAAAATGTCTACATTGTGCAGCCTCCAAGTTTTGCTAAATAGAGGGAGTTTTCTAAGGTATGCAAATTGAGACGTCTCTACATGGACTGAAGCAAGTATCCAGACAGTGGAACTTGAAATTGTCTGAGGCTCTTTGACCTCTAGTTTAACCTAGAGTCACTGCAATTACTCTCATTCCACTAAGAAAGTTGATGGCCATATTGTGATTATCCTTGTGTATGTGGATGATCTTTTAATCACTGGTTCTTCTACCTCTCTTATTCAAGCCACTAAAGCATTACTTCAGCATCATTTCAAGATCAAGGACTTGGGGGAGATGAATTGTTTACTTGGTCTTGAAATACTAGAATTAAAGCTGGGATTTCTGTTTGTCAAAGAAAGTTTGCTTTAGACTTAATCTCATACCTGGGCTTGGCAGGATTTAAGAATGCAAGTACACACTTGGAAGTCAATCAAAGACTTACTAGTGTGGCGTACAACAAAGGTCTTTTTGCTGATACTACAGATATAGATGAGGCAATAGAAGATGCCACAAGTTATTAGAAACTAGTAGGCAAGCTCCTATACCTCACTATGACTAGGCCTTACGTAACTTATGCGGTACAAAACTTTATCAAATTCATGCATTCACCCAAGAAGTCGCACATGGAAGCTACTTGTCCTATGATAAGAAAATCAATCAGTGGCTTTGTTGTCAAGATTGGAGACTCTTTACTTTCATGGAATTCCAAGAAACAGAGCGCTATTTCAAGAATTTCAGTAGAAACTGAGTACAGAAGCATGGGAACAACAATTGCAGAAGTGGTTTGGCTGTAGGACTGTTTGGAGAGCTGGATTTGCAGATTCAGCTACCAGTAAAGTTTTTTTTCAATAGTAAAGCAGATCTCCAGATTGTAGCAAATCCAATTTATCATGCGCAGACAAATCACATAGAAATTGACAGTCATTTCATTAGAGAAAAGATACAAAATGGATTGATTGAAACAACACATGTGAGATCAGAGTTGCAACTGGCATACATTCTAACTAATGGTCTTGGTCGAGCTCAGTATGAATTTCTGTTATAAAAGCTAGGACTGTTTAACTTATTCGCACCACATAGCTTGAGGGGGAGTGTTGAGGGAAGCTGAGCTATAGATGATCTAGAAAATTAGTTAGTTATTTAGTGTTAACTAGTAATTAAGGAGTTAGTTATATTTGTATAAAAATATGTATAGTGTATTGTAGATTCAGTTAGTGAAAATAAGAAAACCATTTTTTAGAAACTTTTTTTCCGTTTTTCGTCTTCTCTATTCTTCGTCTTTCTCACCATTAACAGAACTTTCAAGCTCTTAACACAAATCCTAGAATATTAGAACTATTCTCGGATTTGATGAAAAAATATGAAATAATGGAAGGAAGAATCTTATTAGAAGGTAATGTTTGTATCTTTTCTAGAGTGAGAGTCTTCTTCTCAAAAGTTGTTCTTATCAAATCTCTGTTACATACCTTTCCCCTTATCTCTTTTTCTATTCATATGGACAAACCCCCAACCAAACGTAAAAGTATAAGTACGGAGATGAAGTACCATGAATATCGCAACAAGCACCGTAAGATCTGCAGGAGATTTGGTGAGAGTGGCAACTTCCAAGCTTCCTTAGATGAGTTGAAGCATAAAGATGATAAGTTGATAAGAGTAATCGACAAGTGCAGCATCCTCTAGGGAACACTGATAGAGAAATAGGAAGGTTTCTAGGTGAGCACGGGAGTTGAGGCCCAATGTGCGGATCTTCAGGACCAAATGGTTTCTTTGCAGGCCGATCTCGAGCAATATTTGATTAGGGCCAATGCTCTGAGTGGAGAGGTCATTGAGAAGATGGCAGATTTGGAGAAGGTTGAGTTGGCTCGGTTGGGGGCATCAACAAAAGTCGAGGCTTTGGAGGCCATAATCTGCATCCTTTGATCTAAGTGGGAAAATGATGTGGAGACCGAAAAACTCAGAGAAGAGCAGCTCGAAGAATGAATAGGGGATCTGAAAAGAGAGGTTTCGAGCCTTGGTGACCAAGTCATCATTATCGAGGCTGAGAAGGCACAATTATTGGCTCAACCGTCCTCTTCTTAAACTTCTTCTTTCCCTAATATTTTGCGGGATTTATAAGAAGTGTATTCATGCGAAGCATAGCTGGATATATTTAGGGATTTGATGACAGCAGAGAAAGTTCTTGAGGCCGACTTTGAGGATCCTCGCACTAAGGCGCATGCAACTCGGACCGCTTGTGGCTATCACCCCCTACACCAAAGGCTTGTGATGGCGGGCAAGATGTGGATGAGATTAAACATAATGCCTGGTATGAGGATGAGTATCTTGATAGTGACGGAGATGGTGGAGATGGTGTTGTTGGGTTAGGTGGCAAGTAGTTATTCTTTTTTCTTTTTGTTTGTAAATTTTGTACACACTTTTACGGGCATCTGTTCTAGACTTTGTAAAGAATATATTTGAAGCATGAAATTCCATTTTCTCTATTCGTATTTGATTTTTTTCCTTCTAGTCGGGCTTGTATGCTTCTTTGTTTTGTTCTACCGTTTGGCCGCTTTAGTTGGGGAAGCTTGGTTTATGTGTGTTGAACGAGGTCGAAACAAAATTTAGTTTTGGTCAAGGCTGGGGGCCAGTAGGTGTTGATTCGAACTAGGTCGAATCTAACCTGAACTAAATGAGGTTGAATGTAAATTAGTCATTCGCATGAGGCCGAATGTAAACTGTACTAAGTTAGTTCGAAACAAGGTCGAACGTATCTTAGTTAATTCGAGTAAGATCGAATGTTGGTTGATTTGAGCGAGGTCGAATGTGAGTTACTTCGAGCAAGGTTGAATGTTAGTATATTCAAGCAAGGTCTAATATGAGTTAATTCAAACAAGATTGAATGTCAGTTAATTTGAATGAGGTCGAATGTCATTTGATTCGAGCAAGGTGGAATGTCAGTTAATTCGAATGAAGTCGAATGTCATTTGATTCAACTAAGGTCAAATATGAATTAATTAGAGCTAGGTCGAATATCAAATTAATTCTAACGAGGTCGAATGTGAGTTAATTCGAGCTAGGTCGAATATCAATTCATTTGAACAAGGTCGAATGTCAGTTAATTCGAACGAGGTTGAATGTCATTTGATTCGAGTGAGGTTGAATGTCACAGCTAATTCAAACGAGGCCGAATGTGAGTTAATTCGAGCGAGGTCAAACTTCACCTAGTTCGCACGACGTCAAATATCAGTTAATTTGAGTGAGGTCGAATGTTAGTTAATTTGAGCAAGGTCGGATGTCATAGTTAGTTCGCACGAGGTCGAATGTGAGTTAATTTGACAGAGGTTAAATGTCACTTTTATTTTGTTATGGTCGAGGTCCAATTAGATATTGAGGCAATGTTTACTCTGGGAAAAATATGGGTGAAGTTCTTGCATTTGCATTTTGATCATATTCATGGAGAAATTTACATGTTTTCTTGTCTAGCATTCCAATCTCAGTCTATCTAGTTCCTTCATTGAGCGACCTGAAGAAGTGTTGAGTGGTTGATTAATAAACTGATCGTCCAGGGCCTTCTTCCATCCATACTTCAACTTGAAGTGTCCTCCTTGTCACCTTGTTAAAAATCTTCTTGAGAAAATCCAATTGGGACTAAACTCAAGGAGGCGAAAAAGAGTAAGGCTTGGAGAACACTTTTTCTCAAAAGTTGAAGTACTTGAGGTATGCGACGTTCCAGTTGTTTGGTAGTAACTTTCCTTCCATTGTTTTTGGTTAGAATGACCCCTTGTTTCCTATTATCACGATTTTGTATGGGTCGTCCCATTTTGTTCCAAATTTGCCTTCCCGCGGGTCTTTACTTGCTTGTGTTTGGCTTTGAGCATATAGTCCCCAACATTGAGTGGTTTGATCTTGGCTTTTTTGTTATAATAGAGTTCCGCCTATTGTTTTTTGGCGATCATCCTATGTAGGCCATATCTTTCCATTCTTCGATTTCGTCGAGCTTTTGCCTTCTATTTTATCATTCCTCGGCATGTTCTCATGGGAATATCTAAAATTGGGCTCTCCGACTTCGACTAGTATTACCGCATAGACTAAGGAGTAGGGAGTCTCTCATGTGATCATCTTTAGCATAGTTCGGTAGGCCCAAAGCACTTCCAATAATAACTTCGGCCATAATCCCTAGGTGTTCTCTGTCATGCTCCAACCTGGGGAGGGGTGACCAACGCTTAATCAAGTGAATCCGACTGAGCAAGACTTATTGACATTTCCTACCCAACTCAATATGATTAAGGAAGTCCGACTTCCAATTATTTAGGCAATAGCAAACTTAAACATTTTCATATTTTTATCACTAATCTTACTTTCAGCTGGCATCTGGTATTTTTGCCCAGGACTTTGATCTCGTAATTATGTGATCAACCTTATCAATTACAAAGTGGACAGTCTTGGTAAATGCGACCCAAGTGTTGCAAATGAGAACTAATCATGGGAAAACCCCTTTTGCAAATGCAAACAATAGGCTGAGAATTGCGAATCCCACCCCACCGCAATGCGATGTTTCCTTCGCAATTGTGAAGGTGACATGATTTTCAAGGGTCACAAATGCAACTAATTCTTCAAAAATTGCAAAGTAGAAAGGTTTCCAAAGGGGGTTGGTCGCAATTGCTATATCTGAGACCTGCTAAATGATATTTTGACGGGATTTTTCCTATTTTCTAAACTCTTTCAAACCCTAAAACATCTTGGGCGATTTTGCAAAGGCACAAATTCTTTAAAATCATTTTCAAGTCATTTCTAACTCATTCCTTTCAATCTAATCCATCATTTTACATGATTTTATTTCAAATCAAGGGGTTTCACGGGAAATTGAGTGATTTTGGGTAGAACCTAGGATTTTCAAATTTTGGAGATTTAGACCTCGATTTGATTTTCGATTTCAAAACAAATTATATATTTGAGTTTGTGGGTGAATGGGTGATCGGGTTTTGGTTCGAACCTCAAGTTTTGACCTTGCAGGCTCGCGGTTGATTTTTGACTTTTTGGAAAAATCATTAGAAAGCCTATTTTCATGCATTAGAAATGGTTTATTTAGCATTTATTGATATTCTTAAGTAAATTGTGACTAGATACAATCAAATTGGTGGTGGAATCAAGAGGTAAAGCGGTAGTTGAGGCTTGATTATATTCGTGGAATTGAGGTAAGTGTTTGGTCTAACATTATCTTAAGGGAATAGGAGTCGTGGTCTTATTTGTTATGTGTTAATTGTTGAGTACGACGTATAGGTGTGATGATGAGTATCTATACGTTGATGTGAATCATGCCCGTGAGTCTTATTCTACGATTGTTGTGACTTCGTTTTGTATTGTCCATGTTTAATATGATGATAATAAATGTGGTACAAGGCTTATGAAAGTATTCTTGGTAATTGAACATTTTACAGCATTGGCTCAAGTTGGGATTTATGTTGTGAAGTGATTGTGGAAATAAGGAGAGGTTTATTATACTATTTCCCTTGTCGGGATGTTAATGCTTGTGATATTGTTCCCTTGCCGAGACATTATTATTATACTGTTGTTCCTTTTTCTGTGAGTCTTATACTATGATTATTGTGACTCTGTCACGTAAATTCCATGCTTAATATGGTGAGTATCAATGTGGAACAATGCTTGTGGAAGTATTCTTGGCAATTGAACGTTGTAGAGCATTGGCTCAAGTAGAGATTTGTGTTGTGAAGTGATTGTGGAAATGAGGAGAGGTTTATGATATTATTTCCCTTGTCGGGATGTTATTGCTTTTGATATTCTTTCCCTTGCAAGGATATTATTTTTATACCGTTGTTCCCTTGCCGGGATTCTATTATGATTTTATTGATTACCTTGTCCGAATTTCTTTGTGATTGTTGCTTGGGTAAGGAAGGGTGGAAAGCACGAAGGGTGGTGTCGTACGTGATATTTGAGAGTGAGTGTTAATAAACAGACATGTTTTCCATTATGTTATTATGTACTTTAGAAACAGACATGTATTTTCCATTCAGACAACTACTTGTAGTATTCGTGGATGGTCCGTGATATTGTTATTAGAATTTATGCCCATCACTAGAGGGGAGTGAATAGTGCGACACGAGAATATTGATAAATATTGCGGAATCAAAATTGCAGGAATAAAATAAATTCGGTAATTAAAATAGTAAGGAAAGAACACACCGAATTTATCCTGGTTCACCACAACGTGTGGTTAGTCCAGTCCCTGAGAGACTCTCCCGAGATTCCACTAACTCCGTTAAGCATACGGGTGCCTAACAAACCATTACACTTGCTCGTAGATGTACACTCTACAAGACTTCAACTTGCTCGAGGATACCGCACCTCAAGACTTCAACCACTAAGGTTGAGGGTACTTAGCAAACCCGACAATCAATGAGAAGATATGGTCTTCTCAAACACCTTTCTCTTTTAAAACAATAACTCTCTCAAAAGAGTAGATAAAGAGATACAATATTAGCTCTATGAACAACTCAAAGTTGTCTCTCAAATGGCTCAACAAAAGCTCTATAATGATGCACAAATGATATCAATATGTATATGAATAATGAGAGGTGTTGTGTCTTTCAATTCAGCTCAAAAGACCTCTATTTATAGGTGGTAGAAGTAGTATGTCCGTTGCTTAACTGTCAATCAATTATGCTGATTTTATGCCAAGATAATCGATTATCAGATTAGGATAATCGATTATCAGCTTACCGTTACAAAATCTGGAAGCTGATTTTATGCAGGATAATCGATTATCAGATATGCATAATCGATTATTTTGTTACAGTGTTCAAAAACTTGGCAACGGATATAAGATAATCAATTATGCACTTCTGATAATCGATTATTTTGCTGTTTTGTAAATTCCGGTTTACACTGTCTTAACATAATCGATTATCAACATAAGCATAATCGATTATTGCTGTCCAGCTTTGAAAGACATGTTTAAAATTCATTTGGCTGAAACGAAAATGTTTGAAATCATTTTGTTTGAAGTATTTGAAATATGATTTGATAAAATGATTTTATGCATATTTATGATGACCTATTGTTGAGCCAAAAGACGAGATAACTTTAAACGTTGCTCTTACATTTGTTCTACCTAACGACCTACGCCTTGGGTCTTCGGTCTTGAACTTTTGAGCTCGTCTTTGGCTTGTCAATGCAATTCCGTCATCAATATGCTTCTCGGCATTCAATCTTGATTGTTTGTCGTATAATAACATTGTTTGACACTTGACTTCATTGTTTGTCATTCATCGACTTTGTTGTTTGTCATTCATCAAAATCTATACCTGAAAATCATTGCTAATACAACCAAAGCACACATATCATGGATAGAATGATTTTCTACAATTTCCCCCTTTTTGATAATGACAAACAAACAGGAGATATGCATATCGGATTCCCCCTAAATTCATGCTATATCTCAACATACAATTCATGCAAACAATTCCCCTCAAACAATTCCCCTTAATGATAATTCCCCCTCAAATAAGGTATACTATAACGTCGATGCATTCCCCCTTATTTGATGCATATCGCCTAAACATGCATTCCCCCTTATTTGATGCATATCGCCTAACTCTTCCCCCTTTTGGCATTAGCAAAAAGAGAGTATACAAAGGCTATTATCCCCTTTCGACACTTCCCCCTTTTGGGTATATCAATTGTTAGTGTCAAATATAAGATAGGAAATATAATGAGGAATATACATTGACGATATTTAAAAAAATCATACCAACATGAAATAATACCAAATATTAGTAAAAATATAACAACCATATCAAAGGTTATTTTTACCGAATATACCAACTGTTATTCAAAGTAGAGAGATATTCATCAAAACATTAATCATTATTTTTAACAAATATAATTGATACCAATTGTTATTCAAGATAAAAGTTATCAAAACATGAATCAACAAAAATAATTAATATCAATTGTTATTCAAGATAAAAGTTATCAAAACATGAATCAACAAAAATAATTAATATCAATTGTTAACAAAGATATATTAATCGTAACACATATCGACTATTATGTTTTTATCAAAAATGTGATAACTAACCGAAGTTCCCCCTCGATGCAATAAGGTTTCGTGCTTGGTGCATCTACTACAATATTGTAGTCTTCAAGCACACCTGCAAACGTACCTAAAAATAGGTTTTAGGTACCCAAACACTTTTGGGTCCTTGGGGGTTAGGCAAATAATAATCATAGCCAAATGATAAATCTCTATGTTTTGTAAAACATACGGGTGCTATGTGTCCTACCCGGTTGCAATAATGCATATAACATTCGGGTTGTGCATATGTCTTGGTTGAGCCAAATACGTTCTAGGTGATCTAAAGTCGTTATTCCTGTTAGATAATACGCTTAACGCTAGAGGGGGGGGGGGGGTGAATAGCGTTATAATAAAAATTAGCGTAAACTTGCGAAATTTAAAAATTGCAGGAAATAAATAAGTGCGATAAGTAAATAAATTAGAACAAACGCACCGATGTATCCTGGTTCACCACAACCCGTGGCTAGTCCAGTCCCCGAGAGACTCTCTCGAGATTTCCACTAACTTGTTAAGCTTACGGGTGCTCAACAAACCGTTACAACTTGAGGACACAAGCCTCAACAACCTTTGCTCGGAGATACAACACTCCAAGACTTCAACCAAGGAAACACAAGTTCCTTCTTACAACACAAGGGACTAACACTTCCCTTCAAGTGTACAAAAACACTTAGCACTCAAACAAGACACTCCTTTAAGAGTAGATATGAGTAAAAAGAATACGCTCAAGATCGCAACAGCTTTCGACAAGAATTTGGCTCTCAAAAGCTTATGTAATGAATATAAAATGATAAGCAATAAAGCATGCAAGCTTTAGCAATTGTATGATCAGTTGTTGTGTTTAGAAGACTGAATTGAAGCTGTATTTATAGTTGAAAAACATTGTATTACCGTTGCCTAATTGCCAATTAAGAATTGTTGAGTTTACTCTGTGACAATCGATTGTCAAATTACCACAATCGATTGTTTGCCAGTTCTTCCAAAAATCAATCCCAGATTTTACGCATAACAATCGATTATCTAAGATCAATAATCGATTACTGGCAACGTTCAAAAAATCATTTCCAGATTTTACTTGAAACAATCGATTGTCAGAAATCTACAATCGATTACTCAGCAACGTTCAAAAAATCCTTTCCAGATTTTAATTAAAACAATTGATTATAGGAAATCAATTGTCGATTACCGGACGGTACTTGAAAACATTTTTCCACCGGTCAGTTATACAATCGATTATATTAAGTTAACAATCGATTATATATCAGTCTTGAAAAATCAATTTAGACACTGCCTCTTGACAATCGATTGTTATAGGTTCACAATCGATTATTTAATAACTTTGAAAAAGTCTGGAAGACACTGCCTCAACACAATCGATTGTCATAACTTCACAATCGGTTATTTTGTGACTTTGAAAAATCTGATGGACACTGTCTCTTCACAATCGATTGTCATTAGCTTCACAATCGATTATTTTGAGCTTTGAAAAACTTTGATGGACACTGCCTCATCATAATCGATTGTCATAAGGTTCACAATAGATTGTCATGCAGATTTGAAAAATCTGATGCTCACTGCCTTAACACAATCGATTGTCATAAGTTCACAATCGATTGTCAAGCAGCTGACTTAAACATAATCGATTATCATAAGTACATAATCGATTATCTTAGTCTAGATTTTAGAGGCATGTTTAAAAATCATTTTGACTAAAGTAAATATGCATTATTTAAAATCATTTTGCTCTAAATTAAATATGCATGATTTGTTAAAAATATTTTTACGAGAGAAGCCAAGTCTTGAGATTAAGTTGTCGGATCAAGATCACAATTAAATACCGACTCATATAAAACTTAATCTCGATCTTTGTCTTGTGCTTGAATCTCGTTATATATCAATTTTGCGCTTGTGCTTGGACCTCGTCATGTGTCAATTTGCGCATAGTTTGTCATTCATCAAAACCTACAAATATGAACACACGTTTAGTATAATGCCTTGAGAACGTGTTTCCAACAATTTCCCCCTTTTTGATAATGGCAAACTTTAAGCGGGATATGCATATTAGGCAATTCATAATGACGATTCAAGACAAGTAAAGATATGCAACAAGTATATAGATATGCAATTTGTTCCCCCTCAATATATGAATTCCCCCTCAATTTATGCCGATAAGTATTGAGAGTGCATACCCGTTATCTTCCCCCTTTTGCCATTAGCAAAAGAATATAGAATAATTAATAAACTTGTTTATTTATTAAATCTGCAATTTCATACATAATAACGCAAATAATGTCAAGACAATCGATTATTGATACTGGATAATCGATTATATAAAAGAGAAATCGATTGTTCTGTGCGTGAAGCTTTATAATTCCCCCTGCCTTTAGGGCGATACCTGCAAAAATACGTTAGACGTCTCCGACGCTCAAGTTAGAAAACATGTGAAAGGGAAAATGCAATGCATGACTTAGATCAACGTGGAGTCAAGGATCCCGAGTTCACTACGAATTCGGAAGGACTCTTTCTCTAAGGGCTTTGTAAAGATGTCGGCCAATTGATCTTTGGTTTCAACAAATTCAATTTCGACATCGCCCTTGAGAACGTGATCTCTTATAAAATGATGTCTAATTTCAATGTGTTTTCTTCGCGAATGAAGAACGGGGTTCTTCGTCAAGCATATGGCACTAGTATTATCACATCTAAGAGGGATATAATCAAGACTTAGGCCATAGTCCAAGAGTTGTTGTTTCATCCAAAGGATTTGAGCGCAACAACTCCCCGCGGCTACATATTCAGCCTCGGTTGTGGACAACGCAACACTTACTTGTTTCTTGCTAAACCAAGAGACGAGAGAGCTACCGAGCAAATGGCAAGTGCCACTAGTGCTCTTGCGGTCCAATTTGCATCCAGCAAAATCGGAATCGGAATAGCCAACAAGTTGGCATGAAGAACCTTTGGGGTACCATAGACCCACATTTACAGTACCAACAAGATACTTCAATATCCGTTTCACCGCAGTTAGGTGAGACTCCTTCGGACACGATTGATAACGAGCACATAAGCACACGCTAAACATGATGTCCGGACGACTAGCAGTAAGATAAAGGAGAGAGCCAATCATACCTCGATACTTTTTGATGTCGACTTCCTTACCTTTCTCATCTTTGTCTAGATGATCGGATGTGCTCATGGGGGTTGCCATTGCTTTTGCATTGGTCATTTCAAATCGTTTCAGCAATTCTTTGCAATATTTCGCTTGGCAAATGAACGTACCTTCTTTCATTTGCTTTACTTGTAATCCCAAAAAGAATGTTAACTCACCCATCATAGACATCTCAAATTCGCTTGTCATTAAATCGAAAAATTCCTTGCAGAAAACATTGTTATTAGCACCAAATATAATATCATCCACATAGATTTGAACTAATAAAATATCATTGTTTTTATGCTTAACAAAAAGAGTGGTGTCAACTTTCCCCCTAATGAAATCATTTTCCAATAGAAATTTACTCAATCTTTCATACCAAGCTCGGGGAGCTTGTTTTAAACCATAAAGAGCCTTTTTGAGTTTGAAAACATGATCGGGAGATTTAAAATCTTCAAAACCGGGGGGTTGTTCAACATAAACTTCTTCTTGAATAACACCATTTAGAAAAGCACTTTTCACATCCATTTGATATAAATTGAAATTCATAGAAGAGGCAAAAGCAAGCAATAAACGAATAGCTTCTAATCTAGCTACAGGAGCATATGTTTCTTCATAGTCAATACCCTCTTCTTGATTATAGCCTTTTGCTACAAGCCTAGCTTTTTTTCTAGTGATTACACCATTTTCATCTAGTTTGCTTCGAAAAACTCATTTCGTACCAATTATGGTATGATTTTCGGGTCTTGGTACCAAATCCCAAACGTCATTCCGTTTGAATTGGTTAAGCTCCTCTTGCATTGCCAAGGTCCAAAGTTCATCCCCAATTGCTTCAAAGATGGTTGTTGGTTCAATTTGAGAAACAAAAGCAGTATGTCCTAAGGTGTTCTTAAGGGAGTTTCGGGTACTTACCTTTTTTCCGACGTCGCCAATTACCTGTTCGAGAGGGTGATCTTTGATTGTCCTCCACTCGTAGGCATTTTCGTTTCTTTCTCCAATTGTGGCGCTTCCTCCGTTGACTGTTTCAAGATTTCATCTTGAATTTCCTTAGGAGTTTCCTCTTGTACTTTGTTTTGAGGACTTAATGAGTTCAAAATACCTGCAAGATCAGAACAAGAATCCTTTCTCGCCAAGCGAGCATTATTTTCGGAAAACACAATATGAGGGGATTCCTCCACAGTTTGGGTTCTATTATTAAATACCCTATATGCTTTGCTACGTGAAGAATACCAAATAAAAATTCCTTCATCGGATTTGGCATCAAATTTTCCCAATTGATCTTTTCCATTGTTATGAATAAAAACTTTACAACCGAATACTCTAAAATGGGAGATATTCGGTTTCCTTCCCTTGTAGAGTTCATAAGGGGTTTTCATGAGTATTGGCTTTATGACTACTCTATTTAAAACGTAGCATGCGGTACTCACGGTTCTAGCCATCTCTTCGAGACACCTATTTTTCCTTTCCACCACCCCATTTTGTTGTGGTGTTCGTGGATCGGAAAAGGTATGCTCGATACCGAGTTCGTCACAAAAGTCCGCAAAGAGATCGTGATCAAACTCTCCCCCATGATCACTTCTAATTGAAGTGACGGTTGTTTCCTTTTCGTTTTGAACACGTTTAAGAAAATATTTAAAATTCTGAAAAGTATCACTTTTATGGGCAAGAAATAAAGTCCAAGTAAATCTGGAATAATCATCAACAATAACAAAAGCATAGCGATTTCTACCAAGACTTTCAATGCGAGATGGTCCAAACAAATCCATGTGAAGCAATTGCAATGGTCTAGTAGTTGAAACAATATTATTTGATTAAAAAGATGCTTTTGTTTGCTTCCCTTTTTGACAAGAATCACAAATAGAGTCATTTTCAAATTTTAAATTTGGAAGACCAATAACTATATTTTGTGAAACCAATTTGTTCAAAAGATGCATGTTGATGTGAGCTACTCTACGATGCCATAACCAAGAATCATCCTCTTTGCTCATTAAACAATTCACATATTCGGGTGAAGAATTTGCAAGATCAACCATATAAATGTTATCCATTCTAAAACCACGAAGGATAATTTTAAAATCGCTACGTCTAAAAACTAAGCATTCATCCGAATCAAATAAAACAAGATTTCCCTTGTCACATAATTTACTTATGCTCAAGAGATTATGTTTTAAACCTTTCACAAGTAATATATGCTTAATGGAAGAAATTTCATCCTTACCGACCGATCCGATGCCGATAATCTTTCCTTTGTTGTTATCACCAAAAATAACACTTCCCCCTTCCTTGTGTTCTAGTTGAAGGAATTTGGATTCGTCTCCCGTCATGTGCTTGGAGCATCCACTATCAAGGTACCATAGTACACTTGATCCCTTAAAACATACCTACAAAACAGATTAATGAGTTTTAGGTACTCATGCCATTTTGGGTCCTTGGGGGTTAGGCAAATCATAGTGATGTGATTGAGTGTTATGTCTATGTCGTGTAAACAAGCAGGAGCAATATGTCCAATTCGTCTACAATAATGACAAGTCACGTTAGGATTATGCATCCTTCTAGGTTGATAGTAATTGAACGGACGAAATTCATTTACTCTATTCTTGGCAATATAACTATTGCGCAAATCATTTCTCCTACCATTTGTTCTAGGATATGCATCATTTCTAGAATAGTTGTTTCTAGGTTGGAAGTCGTTTCTAGGTGCTCTAAAAGGTTCAAAATTCCTTCTAGTGTTTGGCCTATAATGTGCATTATTTCTAGCATGATTATTTCTAGGTTGCGATTGATGAAAACCATTTCTAGGTTTGTTGTATCTAGGATGAACATTTGTTTTATTTATCCTAGGTTGAGCCTTAGGTGGTTGGGGGTTGGCTTCAACTTTCTCTTTAGGCTCGTTTCTAAAACCTATGCCATGCTTGGTCGACTTCAAATTAACAAGCACTTCATTCAAATTTTTATGAGAAGAGTTAAACTTACCTAAGGTGCCCTTAAGCCTTTCTACTTCATTTTTGAGATGCATGCAAGAAGTACAATTTCTAGAACTCTCGGGCTTGTCGGCGCTTCTCTTGCCAAAAAATTTGTTTTCCTCTTTCAACTTCTCATTTTCTAAAATATGTTTTTCCAATTCCTTTTCTTTAAAAGAGAGTTGTTTTTGAAAATCTTTTTCTTTTAAAGAAGCATTTTCTTTTATACTCTTAACAGTTTTTGAAGCTTTAATAAATTCGCTATACAACTCATCAAAAGTATTTTGCATTTCTTCAAGGGAAAAGAAATTTTTGGAAGAAATTTGACATACCTCTTCTTCTTTGTCTTCTTGTGCCATAAGACAAAGATTTGCGGCTTCGTCTTCTTCTTCCTCACTTGACTCATCACCGGAGTCGCCTCCCCAAGATATGTATGCTCGTTGCTTCTTGAAGGGTTTCTTCTCCTTTTTAGCATTTGGGCAATTTGATTTAATGTGCCCGGTTTCTCCGCACTCATAGCACTTTATTTGATCTCCTTGCTTTTTGCCCTTTCGTTCATACTCTTTTCGCATGAACTTTTGAAATCTCTTGATAACGAGTCCGAACTCGTTGTCTCCATCCTCATCATTTTGAGGTTGGCTTGTGCTTGCCTTGAGAGCAATTCTTTGCTTCCTTTGATCATCAACAAGAGGGTTAAGTATAGTAGATTCATAAGTTTTAAGATTACCTCTTAATGCGTCGATGGTGACATTTGAAATGCCAATGGATTCTTGAATCGCGTCGGCCTTGGATCGCCATTCCGGAGTGAGACTTCGGAGAATTTTTCAGACAAGTTCCTTATCCGTGAAGGTCTTCTTAAGAGCATGTAAATCATTTACGATTTTTGAAAATCGTTTAAACATCTCATCGACCTTTTCGCCTTCCTTCATGTGAAACAATTCATATGCATGGGTTAGGAAATCAATTTTGGCTTCCCTTACCTGGTCCGTACCTTCGTACGTAATTTCCAGCTTGTCCCACATTTGCTTCGCCGATGTGCAACAAGATATCTTCCTGTAATCATCAGCATTTACAGCACAATATAGTAAATTAATAGCTTTAGCATTATTTTGCACCTTTCGGATATCATCCGCATCGTATTCATCTTCGGACTTTGGGACCCATTCATTTTCAACCTTCTTGGTTGGAATTTGTTCTCCATTCATTATGACCTTCCAAAGATGAAAACTATTTGATTGTACAAATATTCTCATCCTCTCCTTCCAGTATGTATAATTTGTACCATCGAATAGCGGTGGTCGGGTGGAGCATTGTCCTTCACCTATTCCTGCAAAAGAATCACGAGTAGAAGCCATGGATGTTTCTCTCAAACGGTTAAGTCTTCAGAGAGTTGGGCTCTGATACCAATTGTTAGATTATACGCTTAACGCTAGGGGGGGGGTGAATAGCGTTATAATAAAAATTAGCGTAAACTTGCGGAATTTAAAAATTGCAGGAAATAAATAAGTGCGATAAGTAAATAAATTAGAACAAATGCACCGATGTATCCTGGTTCACCACAACCCGTGGCTAGTCCAGTCCCCGAGAGACTCTCTCGAGATTTCCACTAACTTGTTAAGCTTACGGGTGCTCAACAAACCGCTACAACTTGAGGACACAAGCCTCAACAACCTTTGCTCGGAGATACAACACTCCAAGACTTCAACCAAGGAAACACAAGTTCCTTCTTACAACACAAGGGACTAACACTTCCCTTCAAGTGTACAAAAACACTTAGCACTCAAAGAAGACACTCCTTTAAGAGTAGATATGAGTAAAAAGAATATGCTGAAGATCGCAACAACTTTCGACAAGAATTTGGCTCTCAAAAGCTTATGTAATGAATATAAAATGATAAGCAATAAAGCATGCAAGCTTTAGCAATTGTATGATCAGTTGTTGTGTTTAGAAGACTAAATTGAAGCTGTATTTATAGTTGAAAAACTTTGTATTACCGTTGCCTAATTGCCAATTAAGAATTGCTGATTTTACTGTGTGACAATCGATTGTCAAATTACCACAATCGATTGTTTGCCAGTCCTTCCAAAAATCAATCCCAGATTTTACGCATAACAATCGATTATCTAAGATCAATAATCGATTACTGGCAACGTTCAAAAAATCATTTCCAGATTTTACTTAAAACAATCGATTGTCAGAAATCTACAATCGATTACTCAGCAACGTTCAAAAAATCCTTTCCAGATTTTAATTAAAACAATCGATTATAGGAAATCAATAATCGATTACCTGACGATATTTTAAAACATTTTGGCAACGGTCAGTTATACAATCGATTATATTAAGTTAACAATCGATTATATATCAGTCTTGAAAAATCAATTTAGACACTGCCTCTTGACAATCGATTGTTATAGGTTCACAATCGATTATATAATAACTTTGAAAAAGTCTGGAAGACACTGCCTCAACACAATCGATTGTCATAAGTTCACAATCGATTATTTTGTGACTTTGAAAAATCTGATGGACACTGTCTCTTCACAATCGATAGTCATTAGCTTCACAATCGATTATTTTGAGCTTTGAAAAACTTTGATGGACACTGCCTCATCACAATAGATTGTCATAAGGTTCACAATCGATTGTCATGCAGATTTGAAAAATCTGATGCTCACTGCCTTAACACAATCGATTGTCATAAGTTCACAATCGATTGTCAAGCAGCTGACTTAAACATAATCGATTATCATAAGTACATAATCGATTATCTTAGTCCAGATTTTAGAGGCATGTTTAAAAATCATTTTGACTAAAGTAAATATGCATTATTTAAAATCATTTTGCTCTAAATTAAATATGCATGATTTGTTAAAAATATTTTTACGAGAGAAGCCAAGTCTTGAGTTTAAGTTGTCGGATCAAGATCACAATTAAATACCGCCTCATATATAACTTAATCTCGATCTTTGTCTTGTGCTTGAATCTCGTTATATATCAATTTTGCGCTTGTGCTTGGACCTCGTCATGTGTCAATTTGCGCATAGTTTGTCATTCATCAAAACCTACAAATATGAACACACGTTTAGTATAATGCCTTGAGAATGTGTTTCCAACAATTCCTAGAAGCGTTGAAATTCCTAGAGTCATTACTAGGTGGTCTAAAATAATTCATTCTAGACTCATTAACAAAATTCCTAGAGTTGTTTCTAGGTGGTCTAAAATGATTATTTTTAGACTCATTAATGAAATTTCTAGAGTCGTTTCTAGGTGGCCTAACTTCATTTCTATCATCCTTATTAATATCTTCAATTGTTTTAGGATTATCAACACTACGTTTTTCTAGTGTGTTCCTAAGTTCTATGTTCTCTATTTTCAAAGACTTACAAGAAGAACAATTTGAACTTTGATCGATTGAAGAGGCTTCATTCATCTCCTTAATTTTATTTCTAAGATCAATATTGTCATTTTCCAAAAATTTATTTTTCTCTTCTAACACTTTAATTTTAGCCTTGGCCTCTTTGGAGATTTTTGTAGTCTTTTTCAATTCACCATATAAGTCATGAAAAGCTTCTTGTAATTCTTCAAAAGAATAAGAGTTAGAATTACTTACCTCTTCTTCCTCGTTGGCCATGAGGCATAATGCGGCAGTTTCATCGCCCGAGCTGTCCGAATCCCATGTCACACACCTTTGGTGTTTGTTCTTCTTCTTGTCCTTGGATTTTGGACAATGTGATTTGGTGTGGCCAAGTTTTCCACAATTTTGGCATGAAGGACTTGGTTCTTCCTTCTTTATTTCCTTTTTCATAAGCTTATAAAACTTTTCAATTATATCATTGGAAATAATATCATCATCGCTATCCGAATCACTTACCTTTTCTCTTTTAGGGGATGAGGCTTTGAAGGCAATATTCGAACTTTTACTTCTAAGATAGGGATTAAGAATTGTGCTTATATAAGTTTCGAGGTTACCTCTTAGTCCATCAATTGTGACATCCGTGATTCCTATCGACTCTTGGATGGCATTGGCTTTGGAACGCCATTCGGGAGTGAGACTTCGTAGAATTTTTCGAACAAGATCTTTGTTCGTGTACACTTTCCCGAGAGCATGAAGATCGTTGACGATTGTTGAGAATCGTTCGAACATAATACCGATGGGTTCTTTCTCCCTCATTTTAAAGATTTCATATTCATGTGTTAGAAAATCAACTTTAGATTCTCGGACTTGAGACGTACCTTCATAAGTGATCTCGAGTTTATCCCACATCTCCTTGGTGGTTGTGCAACAAGAAATCTTCCGATAGTCATCCGGATTCACCGCACAATATAATAAGTTGACGGACTTTGCGTTATTTTCAACTTTCTTGACGTCCTCGGCATCATATTCATCTTCCTCCTTTGGAACAGTGATTTCTCCAACTTTCTTTGTTGGCATTTGTTCACCGTTCTTGATGATTTGCCACAAACGGAAGTTATTTGATTGGATGAAGATTCTCATCCGCTCTTTCCAATATGTGTAATTTGTTCCGTCAAATAGTGGAGGCCTACAGGTGGAGTGTCCTTCGCTCATCATTCATGCGTTCAATATTCTCAAAAAAAATATATCGTTCTCTCAACCGGTTAAGGCTTTCAGAGAGTTAGGCTCTGATACCAATTGTTAGGATTTATGCCCGTCACTAGGGGGGTGAATAGTGCGGCACGAGAATATTGATAAATATTGCGGAATTAAAATTGCAGGAATAAAATAAATTCGGTAATTAAAATAGTAAGGAAAGAACACACCGAATTTATCCTGGTTCACCACAATGTGTGGTTAGTCCAGTCCCCGAGAGACTCTCTCGAGATTCCACTAACTCCGTTAAGCTTACGGGTGCCTAACAAGCCGCTACACTTGTTCGTAGATGTACACTCTACAAGACTTCAACTTGCTCGAGGATACCGCACCTCAAGACTTCAACCACTAAGATTGAGGGAACTTAGCAAACCCGACAATCAATGAGAAGATATGGTCTTCTCAAACACCTTTCTCTTTTACAACAATAACTCTCTCAAAAGAGTAGATAAAGAGATACAATATTAGCTCTATGAACAACTCAAAGTTGTCTCTCAAATGGATCAACAAAAGCTCTATAATGATGCACAAATGATATCAATATGTATATGAATAATGAGAGGTGTTGTGTCTTTCAATTCAACTCAAAAGACCTCTATTTATAGGTGGTAGAAGTAGTATGTCCGTTGCTTAATTGGCAATCAATTATGCTGATTTTATGCCAAGATAATCGATTATCAGATTAGGATAATCGATTATCAGCTTACCGTTACAAAATCTGGAAGCTGATTTTATGCAGGATAATCAATTATCAGATATGCATAATCGATTATTTTGTTACAGTGTTCAAAAACTTGGAAACTGATATAAGATAATCAATTATGCACTTCTGATAATCGATTATTTTGCTGTTTTGTAAATTCCGGTTTACACTGTCTTAACATAATCGATTATCAACATAAGCATAATCGATTATTGCTGTCCAGCTTTGAAAGACATGTTTAAAATTCATTTTGGCTGAAACGAAAATGTTTGAAATCATTTTGTTTGAAGTATTTGAAATATGATTTGATAAAATGATTTTATGCATATTTATGATGACCTATTGTTGAGCCAAAAGACGAGATAACTTTAAACGTTGCTCTTACATTTGTTCTACCTAACGACCTACGCCTTGGGTCTTCGGTCTTGAACTTTTGAGCTCGTCTTTGGCTTGTCTATGAAATTCCGTCATCAATATGCTTCTCGGCATTCAATCTTGATTGTTTGCCATATAATAACATTGTTTGACACTTGACTTCATTGTTTGTCATTCATCGAATTCGTTGTTTGTCATTCATCAAAACCTATACTTGAAAATCATTGCTAATACAACCAAAGCACACATATCATGGATAGAATGATTTTCTACAATTTTGACACAAATTCTGGGTAGAGTTGTATGCTGGATTTGTACTAGTATTTGGTTAAAGTATTAGATTTCGTCTTATGTATTTCGGTTTTTGATGATTATTTTGTTATTGATCGCATGTTAATTTGTAAATGTTGAAGGTTAAGGAAAAAGAGTAATAAAATCTGTAATCCTTGGCTTGTTTGGCTTTCACGAGTAGTCGGCATCACGACTCCTGAGGGTGTTTGGTCGTGATAAGTTGGTATAAGAGCTCTAGGTTGCTTAGGTCTCACACTTCATGGACAAGTTTAGTAGAGTCTAAGGGATTAGTATGTAAATGTTTGTATTTATCCCCTAGAGGATATTCAGTTAGGAAAGACTTCACATCTATTCTTTCATGTAGTGCGACTTGATTTCTCAATGCTAATTTCTCTTCCACTATGTTCTTTCGTAGATGGTGAGAACATGTATTGCTTAATCAGCTCACCAGCATCACGAGCCCCGAGTAGCAGCTCCTACAAGGGGCATAGGTTAAGGCCGTGCTAGGCCCCGAGGTAGGGGCAGTGCTCAGCCTAGAGCTCACGCAACAACACCAGCAGTGGAGCCTTAGATTGAGTTTGATGATGAGGTTTCAGCCCAGACAATTCCAACAGAACCAGCTCAAGTCCTAAAGGGGTTCATTGTCACCCCGGTACTTCATGATGCTCTGGTGCATCTAGTGGGCCTTCTGGAGAGTGTCGCCTAAGAAGGATTGCTTCCTGTAGCACCAACCATTTCTCAGGCTGGAGGAGGAGCCCAGACTCCTGCTACTCGCACTCCGGAGCAGATGGCTGGTAGCTCAACCAGTTGGGGTAATTCAGTGGGGTGTTGTGGCATAGATCGGTGATGGGCCATTTATGTCTGGTTATGCCTTGTGGAAGTTGGACAGGTTCACCAAGCATTTTACTATTGCTTTTCGTGGTACTTTTTTTAAGGATCCTAGGATTATTTGGACAACTTTCATGAGGTTTTATGGAACATAGGGATAGTGGAGACTAATAAGGTTTATTTTGCTATTTTTTGTCTGTCTGGATCCGCCAATACTTGATGGAGAGACTATTATTTTGGATAGACCAGCTGGGTCACCGGCTTTGACTTGGCATCGGTTCTCTCATCTATTTCTTGAGAAATTTCTTCCTATCACTTAGAGGGAGAACTATCGGAGGTAGTTTGAGAGTCTCTATCAGGGTTCTATGATTATCACTCAGTACGAGACCAGATTTATTGACTTGGCCTGCCATGCTCTTTTTACGCTTGACACTGAGAGAGTGAGAGTGAGTAGGTTCATTTAGGGACTCATCAAGCCCATTCGATTGAGATGGCTAAGAAGACGGGGAGCAAGATTCATTTTGAGGATGCAGCCAATGTAGCCAGGAGAGATGAGATGGTTCTACCACAGGGGAGTGCTTAGCGGGCTTACAAGAGGTCTCGTCATTTGGGCAGGTTTAGTAGTGCCTTGTATGGAGGTAGGGATTCTTTTAGTAGGGGCCATCCTTCCGGGCCATTCATTATGCACTACAGGCTTCTCACGGTGCTCCAGATGGCCATGGCTCTTATATGTAGTATTCCAATCAGCTGCCTACAGTGCATTGCCATTTCCTATTAGTGCATCTCCGCTCTAGAGTTTTTAGGTTCATCATCCCCAGCAGCCGAGGGATTATTATACTTGTGGCAACATGAGGCATATTTCTAGATTTTTCTCTCGAGCATCGAGCAACTCTCAGGATCAGGGTTCTCGTGCCATTGTTCGAGCATCGATTATTCCACCACCCGCTCAGCCAGCTAAAGGTAGAGGTAAAGGTTCTAGAGGTGGAGGTAGAGGTATTAGAGGTAAAGGTAAGGCCGCTAGAGGTGGAAGCCAGCCAGTAGGATGTTGTCCCAGATGGATAGTTCATAGTGGTGGGGCCCAGCCCCGATGTTATGCTCTTCCAGCCAGGCCTGATGATGAGACCTCCGATGTAGTTATCACAGGTACTGTTCTGGTTTGTACTAGAGATGCTTCAGCTCTATTTGATCCAAGATCTACATACTCCTATATGTCATCTTATTTTGCACTATATTTGGTCATGCCTAGTAATTCCTTGAGTGCTCACGTATATGTGTCTACACCGGTGGGTGATTCTATTATGGTACATCGTGTCCATCATTCATGTATAGTTGTGATTTGGGGACTTGAGACCCGAGTAGATGTGTTACTTTTGGATATGGAGGATTTTGATGTCATATTGGGGATGGACTGGTTATCACCTTACCATGCTATCTTGGACTATTATGCAAAGACTATGACTTTAGCCTTGCCGGACTTGCCTCTTTTAGAGTGGATAAGGACTCTAAGTCATTCCACTCGTATGATTATCTCATATATGAAGGCTCGATGAATGGTTGATAACAGATGTTAGTCCTATCGGGCTTATGTTCTTGATCCTAGTGTCGAGATTCCTTCTATGGATTCTATGCCAGTTGTTCGTGAGTTTCTTCAGGTATTTTTCTTCATACCTACCGGGTATGGCCCCAACTAATTTGAAATAATTAACGAAGAAGTTGCAAGACTTGCTTGATAAGGGCTTTATAAGACCTAGCGTCTTGCTTTGGAGTGCGGCGTTGTTGTTTGTTAAGAAGAATGACGGATCGATGAGTATGTGTAGAGATTATCGGCAATTGAAGAAGGTCACAATCAAGAATAAGTATCCATGCGAGGATTGATGATTTGTTTGATCAACTTCAAGGTGCCAAACTGGTTTCGAAGATTGACTTGAGATCTGGCTACCATAAGTTGAGGATTAGGGCATCTGATGTCCCTAAGATAGCTTTCTGCACTCGGTATGTGCATTATGAATTCTTTGGTGATGTCATTTGGGATGACAAATGCCCCAACAACTTTCATGGGTTTGATGAACCGGATGTTCAAGCTTTTCTTGGATTTGTTAGTGTTAGTCTTCATTGATGATATTTTGATCTCTTCCCATAGCGCGAAGGAGCATGAGTAGCATTTGAGAGTTGTTCTTCAAACTTTGAGAGATACTCAGTTGTATGCTAAGTTTTCGAAATGTGAGTTTTGGTTGCGATCAGTTGCTTTCTTGGGTCACGTTATATTAGCAGAGGGTATTCAGGTAAATCCGAAGAAGATAGAGGCAGGCAAGGACTGACCTAGACCAACATAAGCTACAAAGATGCGGACTTTTCTAGGTTTGGCAGGCTATTACGTCGGTTTGTAAAGCGGTTTTCATCTATTGCAGCCTCGATGACCAGGTTGACCCATAAGGGTGCGCAGTTAAGGTTGTTGGATGAGTGTGAGGCGAGCTTTCAGAAGCTCAAGATAGCTTTTACTATGGTGCCGGTGTTGTTGATACCCAATTTTTTGCTAAATTTTTATAAATGCATAAATACCATCGATATAGCATATATTAGCATCCGCAAAGATTATTGTTGTTGTAATTTAGTCATTTACGGATTAAAATATTTTAATGCATTTTTATAATTGTATTTTTGTATTAATAAAGCTAAATTGCATATAATTATAATATTAGCCCCATTAACATTTAATTACGTTTATATGTGTAAAATTGATCTCCTATATTTTAAAATGTTAAATATATATTTTAAACTATTTTGGTACGTAAAATTACTTTCCAGAAACTATTAATTATTTATTGTAAATTATACAGGGGAAAATTGGCTATTTAAAATATAGTCAGATTTACATTTCAATTATAGCCTAAATTAAACCTAACCCCAGCCCAATTTCAAACAAAACTACCCGACCCAGGACTTAAACCTGCCTACCCGACCCAAGACCCGTCAAATCCTGGCCGTTTATCTAAATTATCAATGGCCCTTATCTGTTCTTTCCTTTTTTATCCCAAACGACCCCTAACCCTAGCATATAACGCATAGATCGTCACCTCTATATTCTCTGAAATCCTCTCCTCTCTCAACCCCTCAACCTAACCCTAGCTCTTTCAACCGCCAACTTCTTTCTCTGGTCTTCTCCGGTGATTTCTCTTTCAACTCCTAAGCCTCCAATGGTTCCTGTATTGCTATGCTCAGGCCTTGAAAGGCCCTGGGCTATGTTGACTTGCATCTACGGTTTTCCATCTGGTCTGTTCTTGACTACTTCAGTATGATTTCAAGCAAAATCATCTTGTACTTGTTACCATCCTTGAGATTTTTAGACAGGTTCTTTTATCTCTACTTGGGTTTCTTCTGAAACCCTAGTTTTTATGCTTATATCTCCTAGATCTATACGATTTTTAAACGATTTGAGTCTGTTTCTTTGATGTTTTCCACTATCGTTGTAACTCTTTACAATAATCGTCGATATTAAAGTATTTTCCCCTTCTTCTCCAATTAGGGTTTTGGGAACTTCTTCTAAAATTTTTTTTAACCAATTCTTTATGTTTAAACTTCTATCTCTTGTATATTTTGACTGCTTCTATGATCTTACTACCTCTTTAACATGCCTATGTTAAAAACCCTAATTTTTTAGTTCTAATCTTGGGTTTCTGACTTTTGTTTTGATAACGTGTTCAATTAATCTATATGTTTCTGTGATTCGGTTATTTTACCCTATGATTGCTTGTTACGCTTCCTAATTATGCCTATCCCTGCCTTTGTGTGATTTTACCCCATTTTGTTTACCAAGGTTTCTGATTCTTCACTCTTCCTACCTCTATCATGCTTATATTACTAATTCATACTATGCTCGCATGAATCCTTAATTTATATATGACTTTTGTCCTACTCAACCTCTTAGAGTTCAGGTTTTTGCTTATTATGTGCTTGTTCTTATAAAGTTGTGCTAAATTAGTGTTATTTTTTGTATTTTTTAATCCTTGAGTCTTTATGATTGATCTTTACTAATTTCACATGATATCTTTACTGATGTTTAACCTTGTAAAA
The DNA here is from genome assembly GCA_034376525.1 of Nicotiana benthamiana. Lineage (NCBI taxonomy): Eukaryota > Viridiplantae > Streptophyta > Magnoliopsida > Solanales > Solanaceae > Nicotiana > Nicotiana benthamiana. The sequence goes on along the minus strand of CM067330.1, from coordinate 6,531,719 downwards.
TATTTTCTGACCTTATTCTACGGTTAATTGTGCTTTTAATTGATTTCTTAAGTCTTTTCCTTGATTAAAATATGCTGAACCCAGTCTCTATTACATGTTATGTACTTGTACTATGCAGAAAATATTTCCTTATTTGTTATGCTCAGCCTTATACGATTTCCTTCCTTATTGGCCACATGTTTATTACCGTTTGAAGTTGACTCCTCAATTAAAGGGATTACTTACCTTGACTTCGTGACTGATTTATTCTGAGTCCCCATAATTACTGATGAACTCTGATCTTTATCTTATTTTCTACCTGCTTTCAAATTATATATACACTCTTTCATTAACACAATACACAAACACTCTTGGTTCAAACGCTCTCTCTCTCACTTAAAACTTTTTGCTCTCTCTCTCTCTCTCTCTTTTGTGCTACTTGCTACTATTCTGAGTTAGCCGGCTGCAAGCCAAGGCTAACTATTGTGCTCTCCTACTCTTTCACCTTTGCTTGTTGTCTTCTTTACTGGTATGTTCTAGTTTCAGTTCAAGTTCCAAAAGTAATATGCTTCTTTTATTGTTTTAGTTCATCTTGTTTCTAGTTTGCTTTTACTAATGGTTTCGTTGTGAAACTTGCAGTTAATATGCTTGCATGACTAGCATGTTATGAACTCCCCTTCCTTAGAATCAATATGAGCATGTTACCCCCCACCCCCCCAAGTAGTCTGCACTTCTAACTTTTATGGTTCTAGGATTGAATCATGTGGATCTTATATTGAACCCCCTTAAGAATTGTTGGTTCAGTAATTATGTCTGAGCATGTTTGTACCAATTCCTAAGACATTTTCTTGTTATATGTTTACAGTTAGGTGTTCTATGTATCTCCAAATCCTTTGACCTGTGTTTGTGACTTTTGAACTTGCTTTAGTTCTGTGGACTTTGGTTGTGTATGAACATGTCTTAAGGGTGTTGTGTTTGGACTGTTGTTTACTACTACACTCTTTTTTCAAACTATATTTGTTGTTTTACTAATTTATTTCAAATAAACTTCCCTTTAATATAGTTTTCCCATTAGAACCTTTCAAAATGTATCAAGCACTTTCACTATACTCCTAAGTCAATAAGTTATGCCCCCTCAAGTATGTGTGATACCTTGGGATCCTCTTGAGAACCTTCTAATGTCTGGAATACTGAGATTGACCCTTCCATATTGCACTTATTCGATTTTGGTTACCAAGTCTAGGTGTAAGCACTGACCGGGATCCTTGAGATCCTTAGGAAACTTTGATGCACCTAGACTATGACTTTGTCTATGGATTTGAGGCTATTGGAGGCTTTGGAAACCTGGGCCTAATTGAAGGCTCTCTATAGAATAAGTTCTTCTTTTCTGATTTACTTATGTAATTCATTCATATGATCTGTATTAATTTATAATCGAATATTGGGGAAATTGGAGAAAAGGGTGGGTAGTTATATATTTGTGGGGTAATGTGGGTAGAAAACATGCCTATAGGACTTTCATATCTTGTTATACCTGCATTACCATATTAGAAATCATGTTCAATAGGTCTTTACTATACTTGCCTTACCATGTTAGAAATCATGTTCAATAGGTCTTTACTATAATTGCCTTTCCATGTTAGAAATCATGTTCAATAGGTCTTTACCATACTTGCCTTGCCATAATAAAAGTCATGTTTAATAAGTCTTAAAATCATCTTCACAAGTAGAAGTCATGCCTATAGGGTATAACTCAACCCAATTCTGTTATAACAGGTGTTTACATCTGTTCATGCCGGCAAGTTTCTAAAACCAGTATTAAACAGTTAGATATCACTATAGGGAAGAACACCAGAAATTCTTCCTAGAGATCTAAACTCATTTAGTTTTAAATAATTAATACGGTTAACGATTAGCTCACTTCATGTCATGCCCCAAACCAAGGTACATGACCGGCCCTCGACCAGGTAGCCCTAGTCAAGGCACCTACCTATCCCACATGTTACCCTGTGTTTTCATTAATCATTAATCAAGTGAAATAACTATTTACAAGTTGAACACATTCTTACCGATTTACATAACATACATGGTTACATACGTGGTTTACAACATACACCGCGCAACATACAAAATACATATTTACATAAGTTCATAACCCACATTTCCTATCTACGAAGCCTCTAAGGATTAAAAAAAGGTGATACAATACTTTCTGGTAACAAGGCTCCGGCTATACCTTTCACAAATATCAACATAAGACTCCGGAAGAAAAGAGGCATGAGCCATGCAGACCCGAGAGGATAGGGGCTCACCAATTCAGCTGACGAGAAGTGAAGGACTGCTACAGTTGGTGGAATGGAGTACCTGCAATAGAGCCACCTACAATCATAACAAGAATGTAACGCCCCAGCAAAAGGGACGTCAGTACATTTGAATTGTACTGGTATGTATGAACAAACTTTACCCAAGTAAAATCAATCAATGCACAGATAACAAATAGTAATAGAATAAACAATCAAATGCACATGAAAGGAACAACCAAAGCCAAATAAGTTTCACAATCTCTCATTTTCTCCTGTCAACATTATTCCATCACATCAATAATTTTCACAACTTTCACATATTTTCATTTCAATACTCATTTTGATCACTTTTCCAACCTTATTACCTCGGCCATCCATATTACCTCGGCTACCCTTATAACCACAACCCACACCTTATAACTTCGTGTTACGATGCGCAACCTGATCCCACCAGACAAATCAACAATTCACAAAGAGTTTCATAAACAACAATACAATTTCCACTATGTACAACAGTCGGGATACAATTCAAGTCACAACGATTATTGCCGAAGACATGCCACACATGATATTACCATAGTTATTTCATTTACACTAACTACAACTCCTTTCCATCATTTGTTACACAACATTTACCTTATAAACACATTTACACATGCTTGTTTTATTGCCATTTACTTACACCATCAAATCGGGAAACTTAACCAACAACGTTCAAGGCATATCAATCACAAGAGTTCACAAATAGTCATCATAAGTGACACATACCAATCACTCGTACACCAAGAAAGGTGACCTTACAATGGTTAAAGTTAGCCATACATACCTAGAGTCGAATTTTCCCTTTTTTACTTCTACTTTCAGTTCACCAACAAGCCTAGTACCGTCAATCTAGTTCAAAACTTAACACATACAAATTAGAATTTGGAGTTCACAATTACTACTCGAACTTATTTAGGTTATCAATTGCCCCTTTTGCAAATCTTTTACTCGTACCTAATCCTTTTACTCGATTTTAGGTTTTATAGAGCATGCATGTGTATTTCAACATATATTTTGAAGAATCAATGCATGAGAATCCCCTTTTTTGTTTCAATATGAAAGTCAATGAAAAATGGTTGGGGATTTTACCTACAATAATGGAGATGAAGACAATTACTTGGAAATTTCCGGCCCGGGCGACTTTGAAGAAACAAATCAATGAAGGAAAAACTTTTTCTCTCAAGAATTCTATCTTGCCTCTCTCTAGTTTGTTTAGAAAATATGTTAAAATGAGGGGTTGGGTATCTTATTCAAGAAGGGTCGGGTTTAAAATTTAGAAAAATAGGAGCCCGAGTCAAATTTGCGGTCGCACTTTGTGATTGCAGAGTACAAATGCGGTCCGCATAATGGACCGCAAAATCGTTACAAAAATTTGAAATCTCTGTTTAGGTTTGTGGCAGAAATACGGTCCGCATACCTGATCTGCAGTCGCATAATGCACTGCAAATCTGCCTCTTTGCAAAATCATGTGTTAAATATACAACGACTATGCGGTTGCATAGTGGACCGCATTTTGACCTCAATTTTAACCAAACCACTGACTCGTTCTACGGCATAAAATGCGGTCTATATTTTTGATTTTCAACCATATTCTGGACCGCATAATAGCATTTTTCTAAAAAACTTTGATTCTTGATTTTTAAATGCAAGATCAGTACAATTTTACATATTCCTAACACATGTTCGAAACTTGGCCCTAAATGTTACTAGGTTTTGAGTACAAGTTTTGATGGGGCCTTACATCCTCCCCTACTTAAAATCATTCGTCCTAAAATGAGGATTTTGGGAATCAGTTGGTTTTGGAAATATGATATGCAAACTCCCAATTTTCACTAACTCCCATAATTTTTAGAAATTTCGCCAGAGTTTCCTTTGTAATTAGACTTATCTACCTATCATAGAGCCCCTAAAACACAGTTCAAGCACCAATATACAATTCCTATTACCCCTACATTTGGTATACAATTCATTACTTCAGCTCTTGCACATATTTCATCACTTGTCACATTTGCACATTGATTAGTCACTTCAATGAGTCCCGTACAATTTAACCACTTTAACATGCTATATGCATCTTAATTAATCATTACGAATCTAAACTACCATTGATTGTTCACTTATCACATGAATAACAAAACTTTCATTTAGCGAAAGGGTTTGCACATGACTCTAATAATCACAACACGTATACTATCTTTTGCGCAACTAGAGGAGTTACAATAGTAAATCATTTAGGGAAAAATGGGTGTCTTTGCACCAATTTAAGCACAACATCAACTTGCTTAGAGATAGGAGTTCGCACTATGACCACTAGACTTGTTCAAACAGATGAGGATATTTTTTTTCATCTCACTTTTCGCTTCCCATGTAGCTTCTTTGACTCGTTGACTTCCCCATAATACTTTAGCTGAACCAATTTCCTTATTTCTCAATTTACGGACTTGCCAATCAAGAATAGCAACTGGAACTTCTTCATACGAAAACTCCTCATTAACCTCGATATTCTCAACTGCCACGACATTGGGTGGATCTCCAACCACTTTCTTTAACATGGACACACGGAACAACGCATGCACTAATGACATTATATGGGCAATTCTAGCCTATAATCCACCTGTCCTATCCTTTGAGCGACCTGATACAACCAAGTTCCCTTTCTTCCCAAATCGCATGACTCCCTTCATAGGATATTCCCTCAAGAACACCCAATCATCTACTTGAAACTCCAATTCTCTTCGACGTACGTCCGCATAGGATTTATGGTGACTCTAAGCAGTTTTCATCCTCTCCTGAATGACTTTAAATTTTTTCATATCCTAGTGCACGATATCTGGCCCTATCAATTTTGCTTCACCCACTTCAAACCACCCAATCAAAAACCTACACCTCCGTGCGTACAATGACTCAAATGGGGCCATCTGAATACTATCATGAAAGCTGTTATTGTAAGAAAATTCTATAAGTGACAAGTGATCATCCCAATTACCTTTGAAATCCAAGGCACAAGCCCACAAGATATCTTCAAGCGTTTGAATAGTCCGCTCCGCTTGACCATCAATCTGTGGATGGAAAGTCATGCTGAGATTCACCTAAGTACCCAAACCTTGCTGAAATTTCTTCCAAAATATAGCTGTGAACTGGGCCCCTCGACCCGAGATAATAGAAAGTGGAGTGCCATGAAGCTTTACTATTTCCTTGATATACAACAGGGCATACTATTCCGCAGTATCCGCGGACTTCACTAGCAAGAAGTCAGCTGATTTGGTGAGTCGAACTTGCGCTGAGTGCAGGGTAACCCTACCAAAAAATCTATGTTGATAATCTCTCATTTCCACATTGGTATTTCCATAAGCTGAGTTAACTCACCGAGTTGTTGATGCTCAGCTTTTACTTGCTGACAATTCGAACATTTGGATACAAACTCTGCCACAACCCTTTTTATACCGTTCCACTAATAGATTTCCTTGAGATCATGATACATTTTCGTAGAACCTGGATGCATAGAATACCTAGATTTATGAGCCTCCTCCATTACCCTCTCCTGAAGATTATCCACATATGGAACACATACCCTACCCTGACATTTCAATATACTATCACCGCCGAGTGAAAAGGCCGAAGTCTTGTCATTCAAAACTACCTCCTTCATCTGTGACAATGCTGGATCAATAAACTGTTTTTCCTTAACTTCCTCTACAAGTGAAGATTCTGCTCCATTATGCACCATAACATTTCCCTTATCTGAGGTTGAAATACGAACCTCATACTAGCTAATTGATACACCTACCGAGTCAAGGGCCTCTGATCCGCCCCTAAATGAGCCAAACTACCCAGGGACTTCCGGCTGAGAGCGTCAGCCACCATATTTGCCTTCCCTGGATGGTACAAAATGCTCATATCATAATCCTTGAGCAATTCTAACCACCGTCGCTGCCTTAAGTTCAACTCCTTTTGCGTGAACAAATATTGGAGATTCTTGTGGTCCGAGAACACGTCCACATGGACCCCATAAAGATAATGCCACCATATTTTCAAGGAAAACACAATAGCTGCAAGCTCCAAATCATGCATCGGATAATTCTTCTCGTGATTCTTGAGCTTCCTTGAAGCATACACTATAACCTTACCACGTTGCATGAATACACACCCTAAACCGACCTTGGAGGCATCACAATAAACCATAAATCCTTCTATGCCTTCCGGCAAGGTCAATATCGGTGTCGAGGTCAACCTTGACTTCAATTCCTGAAAACTTTTGTCACATGTGTCAGACCATTGGAACTTAACTGCTTTCTCCGTCAACTTAGTCAATGGGGAGGTGAGGGTAGAGAATTCCTCCACAGACCTCCGATAATACCCTGCTAAACCCAAGATGTCAATGCCTCCGATAGCACAAATAAGTAGGGGGACATTAGTTCCCCTTGTCTTAGTTCTTTCCTTGCGTCAAATCTCTTGGTCAGTCCTCCGTTTATCAAAAGGGAGTAACTGACGGTGGAGACACACTTCATTATTAGTACTACTATTTTATAAGGAATTCCAAATTCAAGTAGTACTGCCTTGAGAAAGTCCTATTCAACAGAATCGTAGGCCTTCCTAATGTCAACTTTAATCAGGCATCTAGGGGATATTGTCTTGCGATTATAGCCTTTGATTAGCTCATGTGCCATAATAACATTATCCAGTATGTTTCTCCCCTCTATGAAGGCCGATTGGGACTGCCCAACTAAATAATCGACAACCAGTTTTAGCCTGTTTGTTAGAATCTTAGAGATGATTTTATATAGAGTTGAACAACAGGCAATGGGTCGATATTCTTTGACATAGCTGGGGTTTTGCACTTTTGGAATCAAAGTGACAGTTGTGCAGTTGATCTGTTTCAACAGTTTTCCAGTTTGGAAAAACTATTGCACTGCCTGGGTAACTTCTTCCCCCCCCCCCCACAATAGGCCAAAATTCTTTAAAGAATTCTGCAGGATAGCCATCAATACGTTGAGTCTTATCTTGAGGGAGCTTCTGCACAATCTGGTGGATTTCATGTTCTGTTACTGGAGACAGTAGTTGCTGCTATTGGTGCAGGGTGAGGCAGGGTCCATCTCTGGCCACTGTGATGTCAATGCCTGGCAACTGTGTTGCTGCTGTACCCAGTAACTCTTGGAAGAATTGGGTGAATTGTTGTTGTATCTGCTGTGGATCAGTAATTTTCATCTGGTCTTCAGTAAGGATACAACTCACCTTGTTTCTTGCTTGTTTGGCTTTCATGTAGGCATGGAAGTATTTTGTATTGTGATCTCCCAGTTGGATCCAATTGGCTCTTGATTTCTGCCTCATGATTTGTTCTTGGATAGCTTCCCATTTTTCAATGGTCTGCATTAACTGCTTTTCTTTTTGGATATCCTGCTTGTTGAAATGGTCTTCATTTAGTCTGCTCTATGTAACATTCAGTTCTTCTCTTATTTGTTGCAGTTTCTGCTCCACAGAGGTGTGTTCCTTATGAATGTGTCTAGTAGTTTGTTGAAGCTGTTGCAGTTTGCTCCAGACAGAATGCATAGTGAATCCTTTGTGTTGTTGGCTCCAGATTTGCTGAATTGTTTCCCTGTATTCCTCTTGCTACATTACAGTTGTGAGTAGTCTGTATGGTCTGTTCATTCTGGTTTTAACAACTTCACTATTCAGCATTATGAGTGTATGATCTGAGCATCCTGGCAGCATATATACTGCTTCCACTCCAGTGTAGGTATTGAACCATTCAGGGTTACCAAAGCCCAGTCAATGTGACTGTAAATCCTGTTTTCACTATCTCTCTTGTTGCTTCAAGAGTATCTGTTCCCTCTCTTGGTAATCTGTCCTACTCATATATCATCAATGCAGTTTTGGAAGTCAGTCATTTCTGAGTGGTGTACCGGTTGCCCATTAAGTCTGTCCTCCACTCCTAACACACTGTTGAAATCACCCATTATAAGACATGGACCATTGTAGTTTACAGTTCTCAGGCTATTCCATAGAGATGTTCTTTGCTGTGTTGAATGCAATCCATAGACAAAGGTGATATAGCTAGAAAAAGTGGAATTCTTGTCTGTCACCCAGCAGTGAATCATGTGGTCAGTGGTTTGTAAAGGTATAACATGGATATTTGACTATTTCCACATTATCCATATCATCCCATTGGGTGCACAAGCATAGTTATTTTCAATGTTCCAGTCATCCCCATGTTTCTCGTGTATTGTCTGTGATTGTGGTTGTATTACTCTAGTTTCTAGACAAGCTACCATGTCAACTTTGCTAGACCTCAAGAACTTTACTAGTTCTCTCTGTTTGTAGGACTTATTCAGTCCTCTAATGTTCCAAGAACAATGATCATGGATGGAATTGGATAGTTGAGCTTCCCCTTTACCCTTAATGGATGTCTTTATTCCACTGTGTCCCTGCTGTTGGATCCATTGTTCTGGTTCCTTAAGAATCATTGCAGTAGAAATAGGCTTGGTATTCAATTCAACATAGTTGATCTCCCCTTGAGCAATAGTCTCATAAGCTCCTTGAATAGTTACTATTTGTTTGCCTCGACTATTTACTGATAGTTCCACTTCAGGTTGAACTGTTTGCTCCTCATGCTGTTGGTTGACTATGGTCTCCTTCCTTACAAGCTTTGGTTGCCATTGCTTTTTTGTTTTGTGCTTGATCCCTTTTCTCTGATTCTGTGGCTTTGCCCCTCCTTCTGACATTCTCCTGGTTTGTGCCCAAATGAGTTGCATTCTTGACAGAATGTTAGTTTCCATTCAAATTCCACTGATTGCAGCCAGCTTCTCCCATCAGGTATCTCAATATATACTTCATCAGGTAGGGGTTGGGTTATATCCAGTTCCACTAGGATTCTAGCATAAGAAATCCTTTCACAATCAGCAGTAAGCCTATCAGTGCATAATGGCTTACCAATTAAACTAGCTATTCTACCTAGGTTCTCCTCTGCCCAACATTGAATCGGTAAACCTGGGAAGTTGATCCAGATTGGTACAATTCGCATTGACTCATTCTGGAGTTGAAAATTTGGATCCCAATCCTTTAAAATCATAGGCTTACCTTTGAAGGTATGAGGTCCAGTTTGCATTATCAATCTTTTGTCCTCCATACAATCGAACTTAAAAATGAAATAACCATCATCATGTAACATCACTGTAGGTGTAACAGTATTCCAAATTCCATATACATATTTAAGCATTTCTTTAAGCGATGGGTTACCTCCTATTACATATCCGATTGCAGCATTTTTCCATTTTTAGTTCTGTACTTCTATCTCCTTGGGGTTTAGTTGTGCAATTTTCACTCCATCCTTCACCATCGAAGGATAGTACTTGAGTTGCATGCCTTGGTTTGAGGTTCGATTACCTTGAACAACTTCAGCAAAAGTTTGCTTATGCGATTCAACTGAGTGAGTGAGCTTCCTCGCTGTTGTTGTCATATCTGGTTCCTTCAATTGCCTTTTTGATTCCTCCTTCTCCGATACAGGCTGCATAACAGTTGGGGCACTGCCCATTCGTGGGAACCATTGTAGCAATAGAATTGGAGTTAATTTCTGTGGGATTCCACTTTCTGGAGTTACTAATCGAGACATGGATACAGTGAGGGTGAGTAATTTCTTGTAGGTGGTGGTGGCGTTGGTGGCCGGCGGCGGTGAGCAGCTCGCTTTCCGTCGCTAGAGTCTCTCTTTCTCTCTCGTTTTCCTTCTTTTTTTTTTAACTTTCTCTTCATTCTTCTTTTCTTTTTACCTAATTATTAATGATAGCTTCTCTTTTCTTTATTGGATGAGATGGCAGTACGACAGCTCATATGCATGTTGGCACTTGGCAGAGGATGTCATTCTCGTACCAAGGTGAACTATTTAACTAATTATCTTTGCTACTTTTATTTATTTATGTTTAAATCATTTTTTATGGCATTTGATTATGTTAAACATATACCTAGAGCGTTTATATGACAGCTTCTACAGGAAAGTTTTTTTTTTCAAGTCAAATTTAAAAGAGCTAATGCTCTTACTATAGCACCTACTGATAGCTGATTTGCATAGTAGAAAATATCATTATATTCTAAAACACACGTCAGCAAGTGTAGAAATATGTAAAAATCGAATTTCATTTAGATTCGATATTTAGAAACTTCATTTCATCAATCTGATTTATATTCATTAATATGGTAAAATCTACTAACATAGTGGAATTTATTATGCATATTATATATTATAAGATGCTGGCTTTACCTCAATGTTGTACTCAGTTGCAAGATTTTGAAGAGAATTCTCTTGAATTTATCATCCTCTGATTTCTCTTGTTTCAAGATGTGATTTTTTTTTTTGACTCTTTTTCCTTTCTCTTTTCTAATTTATCACTCCATTTTTTTTAAATCTAAACACTTTATTGTTCTATGTAATAATTTAGGTCACAAAACAGTGATCTTTCAGAAAATAACCATGAGGAGGTTTCACAAACTTCTGATTTCCATGACTCCCAAGTCTACAATTTTATGTCTCAAGAACCCTCCGTGCACCACAGGTATTTCTTTTTTTTATTTTACACTTAAAATAAATTCTTCACAACATCTTTTCGAGTATTTAAGGCAGTGGATACCGTATATGTATATATTACAACATTAATATTCACTTCAAACTCATCGACTTTAGATCTCGAATCGAACTTACACGTTTCTTGTCTCTCTCCTACAACCCCAAAAAGTATGTTAAAACAAATTGATATAGTCTCCTTACTAATTCTTTTTGTATTCGCGATTTAAAAAAGGCTAAGAATTAAAAATATGAAGATTTATTTATTTAATTGTCTTTTCAGCATCTTGTGAAATTCAGAACACATGATATTTGTTTGACTACGAAATAAAATAGTCACAGCTAGTTTTTTTATTGTTATTGTTGATATATATATATATATATATATATATATATATATATATATATATATATATATATATATATATATATATATATATATATATATATATTATATATTTTAATTAAAACTATTATACAGAAATATTTGATACGATAAAACATTTAAAGTTACCTGCGTGAACTGCACCTTTGAGTTAGCCGGAAATCAAAGCCAATTTATAAACAAAAGGAAAAGATAAATTCATATAAACTAGTACTACTAGTTTGTGGGTTATTTATATCTCTTTTAATTTTTTGGTTCTATTTTGTAGCATCCAACAGCAATATGAACAACATCAGATTCATCACACGTATGTTCAAGTCCCATCAGATCAATTTGTGTTGAATCAACATGACATGTATTCTTCCTCGAGGTATTAAATACTCTCTTACATATGTGATAATCTACACTCAACTTTCTATGAATAATTTATGCATATTCTTATTCTTGACAGGCCTATGTTTAATCGTGATTCTGAACGCGCATTTACTGTCCAGCCAAATTTACCTTCAGAGGTATTTTCTTTTGAAATCTTATCATTGTTTTTGTTTACAATTTTTAGAATATTTACCTATTTATATCACATTATAAACTTATTTACCCATCCTAGAGGAATTATCATTTAATATATTAGTATATACAATTTATCATTTATATTAAAAAAAATCTATTAGACTTCGGTCTTACACATTCTCGCTCCTTCTTATACTTAAACACTAATGTCAATAAATATTTTTGTAATCTCAATAATTTTTTGTGAACTATCACTAATATTTTTCATACATCTAAAACAATCAAAGAAATAAAAAAATGCATGCAAGTTCTTCCATCAGCCACAATTACAAGCTTAAAGCCTAGTTGTTATAAAGCAAAATATTGATGTGGGTAATCAACGTTGTTTCTTTTATATCATATATAGTGCTGCTATTAAGGGTGTTAAAAAAAACCTATAACCGTATGATAACGTCAAATTATGCCTTATAAAAAGATACAAACGAGCATAGCAAATATATTCTGAGTATTTTTGCCCAAAGTCCAACCACATGGAATTAACCTATCAATTACTTTTGTCGAACTTACTAATTTTCCGGAATCAATTTCCCACACTTTGTAATTCGCAATTAATAATATATCTAACAACTAAACAGAAAATAAATAACAGCTGAAAGTTAACTAATCTTGATTTGTAAACAATTGGAATAAGGTCTAAGTTAATAGTTTCCCCCGTTGTTGATTTTCTTGGTTGAATATGTTTTATAAATGAGACTTAGTTGTCTCCATCAATCATGAACGCTCCAACTATCATAAATCATTCTCAAGCAATCATGATAATTTACTAGACGCACTTTCTCAAGCTACTCTATGTAGATTCACATTACGGTTCACTTATATTTCACCCGAGATATCGTTATCTCTAATCCAACCTCTAAACCCTCGTTATGACTCTCATCTATACTCCCGAAGTGAAGTTGTTCATACAATCGCCTAAATATGCACTCTCTCTCAAGCAGATACATACTAATAGGGGCGGATAATTGAGGGTCCTTTCAACTAACCACAATCAAACGTAGATAAATAAATAGAGATTAACAACCAATTCAAAACTATACTAATATAACAACCAAGTAATCTCCAACGGGTTCCACCAAAGCTTTAGATTGAAGTATTTAGCTACTCATAACAACGTAAGATAAAACTACTAAATTATTCATAATGGAAGAAATGCAAGAAAAATAGAAGAGATAAAGAACTATGATGTTTTTGGTAATCTCTCACACTTGTTCTTCTTCCAATAGTTATCTAAAAATAAGCCATCTTTCCATCTTGGACGAGTTTCTACATCTTATAAGGGTTTTACCAAAAGTTTCTCCGAATTGGCACTTTGGTCCTTATATTTTCTGGATCATGAACGGTTCACCGTGGCTACGGCGTGGACCGCGGTGAACACTGCCTGGGCCTATTTTTGTATTTTGTCTACGCGCTCTGTTCCGCTGACCGTGGTGGACTTTTGTCCAATCATTTCTTTTGCTCTTTTGTGTTCGGGTACTTTTTGAATGAGTAGTTTCTTCACATTATTGCCTCCAAACACTTCATGCTGCTTCCTCACATATAATATTTCCTACGAAACAAATTAGCACCATTTAAAGCATTTTATTGGCAAATTACCTTATAAAACAACAACAAAGCATGGGCACTTAAGGTGTAAATATCAACTATATAACTTATTATCAACACCCACACTTAAATTATTGCTAGCCCTCGAGCAATTCACCACACTCTATCAAAATTTCTTCCCTATGCTTTTCCCTCAACTACTCACACCATGAACATTTTACAAAAGTTACACCTAGTAGTGAGCAAACTTTTACCTCAAGACTCAAATATTTCGTACCCCGTAACATTTGCACTTACGCAAACCACCTATACAAGAGTCAAGACGTACCTCTCCTTTGTGAATCACATACCCTCACATCACACAAGAGAGTAGTTCTATATATAATGTTATTGATAACAATTAGAAACTAAAATAGACAGAATAACAATTAGGAACTAAAATAGATAGAATTCACTCACTCTCCAAAAAGAACATTCACATGCTATAAAGATGCACCACAAGCTTGCCCATAGTGTAGTACTCGACTAATCGAGCTTATTCAATCTTGGATCAATTAGGACTTATTTGGTTGTAATGTAGGCTACGTGACGGGTAGGATGCATTTAAATATAAGGGTGACTACACCTTCCTAAGACTTTAATACATATATTTTAACATTCAAACCCCATACTTATGTCAAACCAATATTCCACATTCACATCAATGTGAATTACCCCATTCTTCTATATGCACACTTACGTCAAGAGCCACCACTTATCAAGGAAATATTATTATATTTGTTTTCAATTCAAGTGGCTCTTCCTTTTTCAAAAGAGTGAACTTTCTCCTTATTCAATGAGATGACTGGCCGGGTCGTCACATCCTCCCAAACGTAAACAAACGTTCATCCTCGAACGAGTCAAGAAATATACCCGAAGCCTCAAACAGGTGAGGATATCTATTTCGCATCTCTCGCTCGGTCTCCCAGGTACCCTCATCCATGGGTCGACCTGTCCACTGCACTTTCACTGAAGCTATATCATTTGACCTCAACTTTCGAACCTGACGACCCAAAATAGCTATTGGCTCCACATCATAGGTTAGATTATCATCCAACTGAACTGTGCTAAAATCTAGAACATGTGACGGATCCCTAATATACTTTCGAAGCATGGAAACATGAAATACCGGATGCACACTCGACAAGCTGGGTGGCAAATCAAGCTCATAATCCACCTCCTCAATCCTCCGAAGTACCTCAAAGGTCTAATGAACCGCAGACTCAACTTTCCTTTCTTTCCAAAGCTCATAACAACCTTCATAGGTGAAACCTTCAACAGAACCTTCTCACCAACCATGTAGGACACATCTCGAACCTTCCTATCAGCATAACTCTTTTGCCTCGACTGCACTACATGAAGCCTCTCCTAAATCACCTTTACCTTCTCCAAAGCATCCTACACCAAATCCGTCCTCAATAGCCTAGCCTCACCGAGCTCGAACCAACCAGTTGGATATCTACATCGCCTCCCATACAGAGCCTCATATAGAGCCATCTGAATACTCAACTGGTAGTTGTTGTAATAAGAAAACCATGCGAGCGATAGAAACTGATGCGATGACCCTCTGAAATCAATTATGCAAGCATGCAACATGTCCTCCAATATCTGAATAGTGCGCTCGAACTGCCGGTCCATCTGAGGGTAAAAAGTTGTGCTCAACTCAACCTGAGTACCCAAATCTCGGTGAACAGACTTCCAAAACTGTGAAGTAAACTGAGTGCCCTATCCGAAATGATAGAAACTGGGACACCATACAAACGGACAATCTCCCGGATATATATCTCTGCCAACCACTCTGAAGAATAAGTAGTAAAAATAGAAATGAAGTGCATGGACTTGGTTAGCCGATCCATAATCGCCCAAATGACATCGAACTTATTCAAAGTCCGTGGAAGTCCAAAAACAAAGTCCATAGTGATCCTATCCCACTTCTACTAAGGAATAACCATCTGTTGAAGCAATCCACCCGGTCTCTGATGCTCATATTTCACCTGCTGACAATTGAGACACCGAGATACAAATCCCACAATGTCTTTCTTCATTCTTCTCCACCAATAGTTCTGCCTCAAATCCTAGTACATCATTATAGCATCCGGATAACTAGAATATCGCGAGCTATGGGCCTCCTCCAAAATCAACTCCCAAAGCCCATCCACATTGGGCACACAAATCTGGCCATGCATCATCAACACTCCATCATCACCAATGGTCACATCTCTAGCATCATCATGTTGAACTCTGTCCCTCAGGACAAGCAAATGTGGATCATCATATTGGCGCTCTCTGATGTGATCATACAAGGAAGACCGAGAAACTACACAAGCCAATACCCGGTTAGGCTTCGAAATATCCAACCTCATGAACCAATTGGACAAGGATTTAACATCAATTGCAAAAGGTCTCTCCCCAACTAGAATATATTCCAAACTCCTCATACTCATTGCCTTTCGGCTCAAAGCATAGGCCACTACATTGGCCTTTCTTGGATGATACAATATAGTTATATCCTAATCCTTAAACAACTCCAACCATCTCCAATGCCTCAAATTAAGATCCTTCTGCTGGAACAAATACTGAAGGCTGTGATGATCAGGGAATACATCACAAGATACACCATAAAAGTAATGCCTCCAAATCTTCAACGTTTGAACTATAGCACCCAACTCTAAATCATGAACAGGGTAGTTCTTCTCATGGGGCTTCAACTGACGAGAAGCATAAGCAATAACTCTACCCTCATACATCTACGCACAACCAATCCCTACTTGCGAAGCATCACAATACACGGTATATGAACCTGAAGCTGATGGCAAAACCAACACTAGAGTTGTGGTCAAAGTTGTCTTGAGCTTCTGAAAGCTCCCCTCACACTCATCCGACCATACAAATAAAGCACCCTTCTGAGTCAACTTGGTCAAGGGCGATGCGATAGATTAGAATCCCTGAATAAACCGGGATAATATCCTGCCAAACTAAGAAAACTACGGATCTCAGTAGCTGAGGACGGTTTGGGCCAACTCTGAACCGCCTCTATCTTCTTTGGATAAACCTGAATACCCTCACTGGACACCACGTGTCCCAAGAATGCCACTGAACTGAGCCAAAACATACACTTGAAGAACTTCGCATTAATCTTTTGCTCTCTCAATCTTCATAGCACAACCCTCAAATTCTCCGCGTGCTCCTCCTGACTATGCGAATATACTAGAATACTATCAATGAAAACTATGAGAAATGAATGAAGATAAGGCCGGAACATGTAGTTTATCATATGCATGAATTCTTTTGGAGCATTGGTCAGCCCAAAAGACATAACCAGGAACTCATAATGACCATATCTAGTCCTGAAATCCGTCTTATGAATATTTGAATCCCTGATCTTCAACTGGTGATAACCTAAAAGGAGATCAATCTTTGAGAATACCCTCGCTCCCTGAAGTTGGTGGAATAAATCATCAATGCCTCGCAAAGGATACTTGTTCTTAGCTGTACCTTGTTCAATTGCCTATAATCAATGCACATTCTCATCATGACATCCTTCTTCTTCACAAACAGAATCGGCGCACCCCAAGGTGACACACTAGGCAGAATGAACCCCTTATCAAGAAGTTCATGAAGTTGCTCCTTTAATTCCTTCAACTCCATTGGTGACATGTGATAAGACAGAATGGAAATGGGCTGAGTGCCCGACACCAGGTCAATACCAAAATCAATATCCATGTCCGCTGGCATGCCCCGGAAGTCTGCATGAAATACATCAGGGAAATCCCTTACAACTAGATCAGAATCAATACTGGGAGCCTCAGCTCCGACATCCCTCACAAAGGCAAGATAAAAAAGAAAACCCTTCCCAACCATACACTGGGCCTTCAATAAAGAGATCACTCTACTAGGAACATAATCAGTCACACCTTGCTACTTGATCCGTAGCACACCCGGTATAGCCAATGTGACTGTCTTAGCATGACAATCGAGAATAGCACGATACGGAGATAATCAGTCCATGCACAAAATGACATCGAAATCCACCAGACTCAATAGTAATAAATCAACTCGGGTATTAAGACCCCAAATAATCACTACACACGACCAGTACACGTACAACAACAATATTGCTCATCGAGGTAGATACATGATTAAGTAATGTAAGAAACTCATTGGGTGTACCCAAATAACCAGCAAAGTATGATGACACATTAGTAGAGGTGGATCCGGGATCAAATAATATAGAGGCATCTCTTTGGCAGACCGAAACAATACATGTGATAACAACATCTATGGGTTTGCCTGGAAAAGCATAGAAACGGGCCTGATTACCCCCTCTCCCTCTCCCTCTAGGCGAACCCTTTCTGACTGACCTTCACCCCTAGATGGCTAGGCGGGTGGTGTTGGAGCAACTGACGCTGAAGCTCTGCTGGGATTAGCTAGCAACACGACAAGGACACTACCTCCATATGTGGACCACCTCGCCACACTCATACCAACTCTCAGGTGCTGAGGAAGAGGAATGAAGGGAACCCCTCGCACCAGAGTGAGTAGCAGATGCACTCAACATAGAAAAACCTTGAACCGAGAGAGCACAAGATAAACTCTGAGCTGGAAGGGCACTAAGTGATGATTGGACCTGGTGTGAACCATAAGAACCATGACCTGATGACGCTCCATGATAAAATGGGTGTGCTGGCTGAGCAGGCCTAAATGGACGGCCTTTACCGTGCTTAAACTGGCCCCTCGAAGGAGCACCACTAAAACTACCAGATTTCTCAAGGCCTCTTAGCCTTCCTCTCCTCTTGCTCCTGGCGACAAACAGACATAATCTCTTGGGAAATATCCACAACCTCCTCGAATGTAGCACAAGACACCCTCTCCCTGGTCATAAGAATACAAAGCTGATACGTAAGACCATCAATAAACCTCCTGATCCTCTCTCGATCTGTTGGAACCAACCAGATAGCATGACGAGCCAACTCAAAAAACCTCAACTCATACTGCGACACGATCATCTCCCTCTGACGCAAACACTGAAACTGCCTACGCAACTCTTCTCTGCAAGACTGCGGCAAATACTCCTCTAGAGAGAGAAAGGAGAACTGCTGCTAGGTAAGGGGTGCTACACCAACAGGCCTACGCCTCTCAAAATCCGCCCACCAAGTGAAAGCAGGTCATGAAAACTAATAGGTAGTAACAACGACCTCACTAGTCTCCAGAATACCAGTAGTACGAAGCATCCTTTGACACTTGTCTAGAAAGCCCTAGGCATCCTCGCCCTCTGCACCATTGAACGACGGAGGCTGAAGCCTACCAAATCTCTCCAACCTACGGTGCTCATCCTCTGGCGTGGCAGGAACTACATAGTCCTGAGTAGCTGTAACCGATTGGGCAGGGTGTACCCCCGACATATGAAGTTCCTGCACGACCTGCTTAGGTGTGCGACCGATGGGAGTCTCACTACTTCCCCCGGCTTGAGAAGTAGTTGTAGCTGTAGTAGCTGAAATCGCCTGAGCTAGGCCAGTACAAACTGATAAGATCTGAGTCACAACCTCCTAAAGACCCTTAATCACAATTTGCACAGCAGGTGCCTGAGCTAGTACTGCTTGAGCATCCACAGGTGGGTTCTGGTCCTAAACGGGGCCAACTGGTGGATCTACATGTGCTACCCTCGCCGCCTTGCCTCGACCACGACCACTATCGCATCCTCAGCCTCTGGAGGCCACAGCTGGTGGAACTAGTGGTAATCCACTCTGTCTGGTAGCGCGTGTTCTCACCATCTATGAGGGAATGGAATAACAGAACTTTAGTACTCGGATCAACAAGTTTGCACGACCAGAATTTCAAGAATATGAATTTTTTCCTAAACGTTCTACAGCCTCTCGAGGATAAATACAGACGTCTCTGTACCGATCCGCGAGACTCGACTGAACCTACTCATGACTCGGGAGACCTATGTAACCTAGGCTCTAATACCACTTGTCAAAACCCTTACACCAAACCCCGTCATGATGGCATCTCTCATAAACACAAGACCAGTCAGTTCAACCCAATTCATGTTTTAAAGTAGTTAACCAACATAAAAATAATCTAAACATGATTTAAATACACTAAAAACAGAAAATATCGGTAATAATATGGAAATCTAACCCGATATAGCCCTAATTGGGGTGTCACAAGTCACGAGCATCTATGAGCCATAATATTGTATGCTAAAATCATAAACTACTACAAATGTTTGAAAAGGAATAGAAATGATAGAGGAGTAGAGACAGGGGGCTGCAGACGTCAGTAGCTAACTCGTAGTCTCCGAAAGGACCGCCTGGAACTGGAGGAAATCAACACTCCAGAGCAAAACTAGCTATGCCTGAATCTCTACATAGGGTGCATGGAATAAAGTGAGTACTCAACCTCAGTGGGTAATGAATATAAATAATGACCGAGAGTAAGTAAACACGTAAATCACAAGGCATTCTATAATGAAGTAGTAAAATCACTTAAAATCAGGAAAACCAGTAAATATCAAGTAAAATCCTCTTCCAACCAGCCAACAGGGAATTGACAGATAATTAAGATAAAATAAACAAATAGGAGTTCACCCATGGGCAACATCTCAGAACAAGACCAGCCAATCGGGCTCAATCGGTGAAGAAAAACAACTTCCCAAATTCTGGAAATTGCTTCCTTAGAGTCGTGAATTATGCTTCACTAGCCCAAGACTCACAACCACAATTGAAGAAGAACGAAGAAGAAAATATAGCTCCAAAAGTACTAGAACTAAGAAAGTGGAAGACTTACTTGAATAACTTGGAGAATACTTTATTAACTCAAGAAGACTTGGATATTTTTGGATGATACAAATGTGGAGGAGGGGGTGGGTATATATAGGCTTTCCACCTCCTCAATGGACGGTCATGATCTATTTAATCCTACGGTGGAGATTCGTCTTCTAGAATACTCCACACTTTTCTTACAAAATATCTAGATATTTTTATCACCTACACTAATCTAGAAATATCTCTTACAGATATCTCCTAACTTCTATAATATTCTACACTACTCTATAATTTTCCAAAAGTTACACTTTATAATTTTAACACTCCCCTTAAAGTGAACTTTTGGAGACAAGTCCAAGCTCGCCACGGAGATCCTCGAATGGTCCTTTGAAAAGAGACTTTGTAAAGATTTCTGCAGCGTTATCATTACTCCGAACCTCCAATGCTTCAATGGTACCATCTAGAACCTTCTCTCGGATGAAATGATGCACAATCTCAACTATGTTTTGTTCTTGCGTGACACACCGGATTAGTAGCCAACTTTATAGTGCTTTGATTGTCACCAAGAAGTTTTGTAGGCTTATGAATTGGTGAGAATACATCCCCAACAAGCCGACGAAGCCACGTGCATTTCTGAGCAGCAAGAGTAGAAGCCTTGTATTCCGCTTCAGTAGTAGAGAGCAAGACCGAGTCTTGCTTTTTACTGCACCAAGAAACACATGCTGAACCACAGGAGAATACATAACCGGAAGTTGATCTTCTATCATCTAAGTCACCTCCTAGATCAGCATCAGTGAACCCAAGTAGTGAAAAATCAGCTCCTTTCTTGTAAAGAAGTCCCATGTCATATGTTGAGTTCACGTATTTCAATATGCGCTTCGCCGCTTCAAAGTGAGGTTTCCGTGGCTCTTGCATATAGCGACTAACAAGTCCAACAGAAAATGAAATGTCTGGACTTGTAATAGTCAAGTAGATCAAGCTACCAACAAGAGCCCGATAAGGACGTGGATCTGGTAAAAGCTTTCCTTCATCACGCCTAATTTATATGTTAGGCTCAAGTGGAGTAGAGCAATGCATACTTGTGTTTATTCCAAACCTGTCCACAAGCTTCCTCGCATAGCTTTCTTGTGAAAGAAATATTCCATCTTTCACATATTTCACTTCCAAACCAAGAAAGTGACTAAGCTCTCCCAAATCTTTCATTTCAAATCTGATCGAGAGTTCAGCTCGCAGTTTTGCAACCTCCTGTTCGTTATTACCTGTAATAATCATATCATCCACATATAGTAGCACAATCATGTGGAGCGTACCTTGCTTCTTCACGAACAGACTAGAATCTGAGTCTGATATAAGATAGCCACAAAATTGCAAGTATTCAGCAATCTTTCCGTACCATGCTCTGGGAGCTTGCTTGAGTCCGTAAAGCGCTTTCTTCAGCTTGCATACATAGTCTGGATGAGTAGGAGAAATGTAGCCCAAAGGTTGTTCCATGTAGATCTCCTTATCAATCTCGCCATACAGGAAAGTATTCTTCACGTCAAGCTGACATAGCTTCCACCCAAGTGATGCCGCCAAGGAGATCACAACTCGAACTGATGTCATCTTCGCCACTGGGCTAAAAGTCTCCTCATAGTCTTCTCCATAAACTTGAGAGAATCCTCGTGCAACCAGCCTTGCTTTATATCTATCAATGCTCCCATCTGCCTTCTTCTTTAGTTTATACACCCACTTGCAAGATACCGGCTTCACATCCTTGGGCTTTGGCACAAGATCCCAAGTTATATTTTTCACAAGTGCGTGCATCTCCTCATTCATAGCTTCTTCCCATTCCTTAACACCTTTTGCTTCATCATAGGAAGAAGGCTCATTTTCATAAATAGGACAGGCACTGAAGCAATGATAGATGCTTACCATGTTGCCATCTCGGTAGCGAATAGGTTTGATGACTTGCCTTCCATATCGAGTTGTTCTTTGACCATTTGTCTCCTCCAGGTTGATATTTTCCCTTTGTTCATCCACGCGAGAAGTAACCTTGCTCCCCCTATCACCAGAATCTCTTGCTTCTGAAGATGACGTACTATTATACGTCATTGGTGATGATGGCGATGATGAAATATTGGAGCAAGGAGCTGAAGAAGTCACCGGAAGACTTACGGGCATCTCTTCATGTTCTATAGCTGGTGAAGGAGCATCTCCAGGAACACCACCAGGACTGTAGTAGGAAGAGATTTCATCAAATACTACATCCCGGGATACTTTACACTTGCCTGTCTTGGGATCCATACATTTCCAGCCTTTCTTCCTTTCATCATAACCGATGAAGATGCACTTCCTTGCCTTAGCATCTAGTTTAGTTCTTTGTGAATCTGGAATGTGGACGTAGCAGATCGATCCAAAGACCTTAAAGTCTTTCACATTTGGCTTCTCGTTGTAGAGCATTTCATACGGGGACTTCATATTAATCGGACTGAGTGGTACCCGATTAATCACATATGACGCACAAGCCATACCTTCGGCCCAAAGAACTTTGGGCAAATGTTTAGCATATAACCAGCTCTTACATGTCTCAGTAAGATGTCAAATCTTCCTTTCTGCAATGCCATTTTGCTTAGAAGTGTCTGTACATGTGAGCTGCCTTTGTATTCCCTGCCTCGAGCAGAATTGATTAAACTCCCGGGAAGTATATTCTCCCCCATTATCAGTCCTCAACCGTTTTATCTTCCTCTGAAACTCACCTTCGACCTTCTCCTTGAACTCCAAAAATCTGGAAAATACTTCAGATTTTTGCACCACGAAATATACCCAAGTATATCGTGTGTAATCATCAACAAATACCACCATATAGCGATAACTAGAGAAGATAGGTGTACGTGTAGGACCCATCACATCACTGTGAATGAGTTCTAGTGGTGCCTCGTATCTTGTTTGGGATCTATTAAATGGAAGACGATGCGCCTTACCATATTGACACCCTTCGCATAATGTTCACTACCAAAAGTAGTAATATGAGGCAAACTATCAACCAAATATTTGTTTACCATGACTTTTAACTTATCCATATTAAGGTACCCCAGTCTAGCATGCCAAAGTGATGCATTATCATTCGTGCTCATCTTGTCAACATAAGATGTAGATGCTGACAAAACAAATAAATCTTTAACTCGCTTACCGGTGTGGACGACATCTCCTTCCACCTTAGTGATATTTCGGAAGAACTCCACTCCATTTGGCTCGAACAGAACATAGTGCCCAGCATCCACAGCGTTAGCCATCGAGAAAAGATTCTTCCTCATCCCAGGTACATGATACACACTCTTCATAGTGATAGGATCTCCGCCATTGTTGAGAATGATTGTACCCTCCTTTTCTACCGGATAAACGGTATTATCCGCGGTGAGAATAGCTTCGTCACCTTCATGTTTCTGAAGAGATGTGAACTTTGAGTCATCTCCGGTAAGGTGATGACCGCAACTAGAATCCACGATCCAGTCATCCTTGAAGTTGATGCTAGCGTAAAAATTTACCGAGGTAGTTTCCGTTGAGAAGCAACCACCCCAATTCTCTTCGGTTTGTTCTGCTTTATCAGCAACATTTCCTCCCTTTAGCTTCCCCTTACAATTCTTCTTGATGTGTCCAGGCAAGTTACACCGATAGCATCGAATAGTGCTTCTTTTCCCGTTGGCACTCTTTGGTGGCTCTCCCCCTTCATCTTTTCTTCTCTCTCTTTCATTCTTCTTCTCTGGTCTATAGACTTTCTTCTTTCCAGAGAATAAGGCGTCACCTTGAAAGGATAAGGAGACTCCAGCCATTTGTTTTGCTAGAGACTCTTGAGAAGAGAGAAGATTCTCAAACTCAACAAGGGAGGGTTGATTAGCCCACCCCTGAATAGAAGTGACAAAAGGAATATATTATTTGTTTAATCCTCGAATAATATTCCTTTTCATTCGAACCTCCGAAATAGGTTCCTCCGGATAAAGAGCAGAAATTCCGAACAAATATTTTTAATTTATAAGAAAAATTCGGAGATTGAGAGCTCACCTTGAGTAGTTCGTGCCAACTCATTCTCTAAGTATTGCAGCCGAGCAACGTTCTTCTTGTTAAGCAATGCACTTAGAGTATCTCAAATCTGAGATGCAGACTTACACCCAACAATGTAATCAAATAGATCGTGAGAGATTGATCTCTTCAACACGAATTCCGCCTTTGCATTTGAAGTCCTCCACTTCTTTACGGCATCGGCATTAGTATCCGTGGGTGTAGGGGCAACCTTGTTGTCTCCACCAACAACCTCCCATAAATCTTCTCCAAGAAGATAAGATTCCATGCAAGACTTCCATACCTTGTAATTGGATTGATTAAGCACCTCAATTCCAAGGCCGACAACTCTTCCACTTGAATCCATTTTTGGAACGCCAACGAACTTCTTCACCAAGAGTGACTTGACAAGATTCCAAGCTAACACCCTTGTAGCTCTGATACCATGTGAAGAAAAACAACTTCCCAAATTGCGAAAATTGCTTCCTTAGAGTAGTGAATTATGCTTCACTAGCCCAAGACTCACAACCACAATTGAAGAAGAACGAAGAAGAAAATATAGCTCCAAAAATACTAGAACTAAGAAAGTGGAAGACTTACTTGAATAACTTGGAGAATACTTTATTAACTCAAGAAGACTTGGATTTTTTTTGGATGATACAAATGTGGAGGAGGGGGTGGGTATCTATAGGCTTTCCACCTCCTCAATGGACGGTCACGATCTATTTAATCCTCCGGTGGAGATTCGTCTTCTAGAATACTCCACACTTTTCTTACAAAATATCTAGATATTTTTATCACCTACACTAATCTAGAAATATCTCTTACAAATATCTCCTAACTTCTATAATATTCTACACTACTCTATAATTTTCCAAAAGTTACACTTTATAATTTTAACACAATCTCACATCACAATTGGAACCCGCGCTCACTAGGAGTGTGCACTCCTTGAGGGCCCACTTACTGCCCAAGCACAATAACAAGCCATCTCGTGGTATCAACTAGCCTTCGGCCTCATATCAAGTCAAGCCACCTCGCGGCGTATATATCTTAGGCCCTCGGCCTCATATCAGTATTAATGGTTCCTCACAATATAGGTCATCGGCCTTACTCAGTCAAAAATCATCACAAGCCCCTCGGACGCTAGTAAAATAGTATTTCTCATCCCAAACATTATTTAAATATCTTTTAAGTCTCAAAAACTGAGTGGATTGATTCAGTAGTAAAATAGTATAAAATACATGAATTAGTTCAAGTAATAAGTCAAATTAGTAAGGAAATATCAATAAAAGCCGCGAAGGGTTCAAATAGTTGACACTAGGTCCAAATATGGCATTCAGTCCAAGTAATGATGATAGCAAATAGTTTTTCAATCAAATACACAGTAAAATTATCAATTGGGACAAACCAACTTACAATCCTTAATAATGTACGACCCCACGCTCGTCACCAAGCGTGTGCCTCACCTCAATATAGCACTACGATATGCAAATTCGGGGTTTCAATTCCTCAGAACATCATTACAATTATTACTCACCTCAAACCGGTTGAATCTCTAGCTCACAACGCCTTTGCCCCTCGAATCGTTCTCCACACTCTTCGAATCTATACAAAATTAGAGCGAGGGCATCAAATTATGCTAAGGGAACAAAGCCCAAGTGAAAACAATCAATAAAGAGCACAAATCCCCAAATTACCAAAACCCAATCCCCGGGCTCACTTCTAGAAACTCGAAAATTTTCACACCAATAGATACCTTGTCTCCCCACGAGTCTATGCATATAAAGAAAACTAAAATCGGAGTCCAAATGACTCCTCAAATCCTCCATTAAAGGCCCCTTAAACTCAAGCCTTAATCCTCCATTTCAACCTTTTAGTTCCTTTAATTACAGCCTTAATCCATGAAATACTACAATAGAAATGTATTTTAGGTCCAAAAATCCTTACCTTAACAAAATTCCCTTGAAATCTCCCTTCCAAATCATCCAAAAGCTCTCAAGCCGAAGTAAAAAATGGTGAAAACCTTCAAAAATCGCGAAGGAAACCTTATATACATTCTGCCCAGGTGTGTCTGCATCTGCAATCTAAAACCCGCTTTTGCGGTACCGCATTTTCGGTCTACCCTCTGCTTCTCCAAAAATCACTTAACGGACCAAATACTGCATCTGCGGTCCACTCGCCGCATCTGCAACTCCGGAGGTGTGGTCCCTCTACTGTATCTGTGGTTCCTGACTCTTCCCTTCAAATCCGCATCTGTGGCCATTCCATCGCATATGCGGTTCACCAGAAGCAGCAAAATTTCAATAGCTAAGCATTTCAACTCCTCTGTTAACCTTCTGAAATCACCTCGAGGCCCCGGGATCTCAATAAAAAGCATAAACATATCCTAATACCGTATTCAAACTTGTTCCAATCATCAAAATACCTCAAACAACATCAAATCACCCCAAAATACATCAGATTCAAGCTCAAGTTTCTAAAATCTTTCGAAATACACTTTTGATAAAAAATCCAACCAAGCCACACCCGAATGACCTGGAATTTTACACACACATCCCAAATGTCACAAGGAAGCTACTGCAACTCTCAAAATTTCATTCCGACCCCTATATTAAAATCTCGCCTATCAATCGGAAATCGCCAAAATATCAACTTCGCCAATTCAAGCCTAACTCCACTCTAGACCTCCAAAAACCCATTTTGACCACACTCCTAATTCTTAAATCACTTTCATAAGCTAACCGAACCATCAGAACTCACATTCGAGTCCTCTAATACATAAGTCAACATCCGGTTGACTTCTCCAACTTAAACTTCCTTAAAAGAAACTAAGTGTTTGAAACCTTACCAAAATCATTTCGGATTCGATCCGACCAACCCGATACCATAAAATACGAATAACAAAGCATAAAGAAGAAGAAATGGAAGAAAAAAAGCGGTAACTCATGAGACGACTGGTCGGACCGTAACAATATCAAAGGAAGAAAAATTGGAGAAATAATAGAGAAAGGGAGAGGGGAGGGTTGTTATAAATGATGTGGAAATAACTGATATTCTTTATTCAATTTCAACTATAAAAGGATACCTATTTCAAACTAATTTATATATAATAAATAAATTGTATACGACCATGTAATATGTTAAAACTTGATTAGCGGGGGGGGGGGGGGGGGGGGGGGGGTAAATAAGTTTCATATGTAATATAGATAGGTAAATATATTTGCTTATTTTAGCATGACCTATATAATATTTTTTTAGATTATGTTAATTTTTATTATTGCTTATTAATTAACAATATTTGCTTTATACAATTTTATTATTTTTATTATTGAATATTTTAGTATAATGCTATGGCTTATATCATATTACTGTATTATATATATATTATAGTTGTATCTTACTAGTACTAAAGAAATACTTGGAGCACAAATTACATATTTTGTGTTATGAAGACTTTACTGGGAAAAAATCCAAAAATTCGAAGAAAATATAAAAACCTAGAAAAATCGAGATTGAAAATCTAACTTTATTGGTTTGATCTATAGATTTAGAAACATGACATCATTGATTTTGTTGGTAATTGAAAAATCCGTACCAACCCAACATATGTATACCCCTATGTGTTATCCCTAACATAAACAATATTCATTTTGAAACATGGTCTACAAGATTGTAACATATCCAATTACTCGTCGATATATCATTACTAGGGGTTTATATAAGTTGGGTTGGTTTGGAATTTTTAATTACCGAACTAAATCAATGGTATTGGGTTTTTAAATATATAAATCAAATCAAATTAATAAAGTTGGGGTTTTCAATCTTGGATTTTCTCGAATTTTTTGAATTTTTTTCCAGTAAAGTCTTCATAGCACAAAATATGTAACTTGTGCTCCAAATATTTCTTTAGTCCTAGTAAGATTCAACTATATAATATATTTTTAAAGAAAATAACACAATAATATGAGATGAGTGGTAGCATTTTACTAAAGTATTCATTAACAAAGATAATAAAATCGCATAATATAAATACTGCTAATTAGTAAGCCATAATAAAAGTGAACATAATCTAAAAGTACTACTATATAAATCATGCCAAAATAAGTAATATTATTTACATGACGAAGCGCTAAAGAAAAAGATAAATTAAGCTATGCATTTTCATTATAAATCAATGCAAAACTAAAAATAGATATCCAACACTATTGTCATTTCTAGTGTTGAATTGAACTTATTTGCTAGCGTTAGTATTGAGTTGAACTTTATTTGAGTTACTACATTTATGAGCAATAAAACTTATTAGACCATTCAAGAATGTTAAGTCCAAACTTGGAATAATATATTAAAGATAAACCTATTAAAAATATTTATAAATTACGTTACAATAAATATTTATATGTATTAAATATTTTTAAAAATTGAATAAATATAATGTCGAGTTGGGTTTGTTTTCAATTTATTTTTTTTAGTTAAAATCATACCAAATCAATTATGGTCGAATTTTTTTTTTCATACCAAAATCAAATCAAATCACACCATATCGAGCTTTTTTCCGGTTTGAATCAGATTGTTGGACATATTTTTTTGTCAACTCTATTAATAGCCATTAAAAAAACTTCGAAGCTCTAATTTGAAAATCAGATAAGTTTAAATTGGATGTATATGAAAAAATCCTATAATTGTTTAGCCAGTAAAAATAAATAGGCAACGAGGAAAAAAGTGAGAAGGCCTTCGTTGAAACTCCCACATCCGACTGGGATGAGTGATTTCAAAGACAAGAGGGATTGCTCTGATGGTAAGCAACCCCCACTTCCAATCGAGAAGTTGTGAGTTCGAGTCTCCCCAAAAGCAAGGTAGGAAGTTCTTGGAGGGAAGGATGTCAGGGGTCTATTTGGAAACAACCTCTCTACCCTAGGGTAGGGGTGCGGTCTGCGTACATACTACCATCCCCAGACCCAACTAAATGAGATTATTCTGGATTGTTGTTATTGACTGGGATGAGTGATTTGATCTCTTTATATAATTGTGGGGATATCTTTTACCTCATCAATTAGTTTTTGGATTGAGTTATACATACTCAAACGTATGGGGAGTCATTGTTACCGCATTATTGCCGGTGGATGAGTGATTTAATCTTTTTATTTGATTTTGGACAATCAAACTAAATATTAGGATTGAGTTGATTTCTATCAAAATATAAACTTTACATAAGATGAAGATACAACAAGTTGCTTTATTGACCTTCAATTGGTAATGTGTTATGAAATAATATAAGAACAAGAACAATAATACAAGAACAAGAACAATAGAGAGAAAAGTAGAGAGAGGAGTATTCTTATTGATACTTTGGGATGATTTACAATGGGAGAGAACCTCTTTATTTATAGGGAGGTGGTGACTTAGCCACCAAGTAGTAAATCCTAGGATCTCTCTAAATATGGACATTCACCTAAAATAGAATATTTTATAACACTCCCCCTTGAATGTCTATTCAATAATGTGCCTCGTTAAAACCTTAACTAAAACAAAACCCAATGGGAAAAAATTATAGAAAAGGAAAAAGAGTACACATGTTTGAATACGCGCCTATTGGTTGCCTCGTTAAAAACCTTGCAAGGAAAACCCAGTGGGACAAAACCTTGTAAGGGAAAAAGAGTGCAACGCGCATTAACTCCCCTGAAAAGAGCATCAATTCATATCCTTGAGCATTTGCATTCCAATCTTGTGCACCATCTTCAAAACGATCTTTTGTAGAGATTTGATAAATAAATCAGCCATATTGATTTGAATAAATATTCCGCACCTTGAAATTATCATTCTTGATAGATATGAACATCTTCATATAATGTCGTGGAATGACTCTTCAATATCTCCATAGAGGTATTCTCGATGCCATCATGCTTATAGTTATAGCAAGATACATATGTACACAAGTTGCACTTAGGATGTGTACTTCAGGACCAAGAATTGTATATGCTTCAAGCAACTTCAATCTTTCATGGATTGACATATAAGTTAAGTCATATAAGCCATATAATAGACTTTAGATGCATATCAAGTTTTCATGTCATGCTAAACAAATAAGATATCGAAAACTGATTACACATACCATTGACTTTACACTTTCAAGTATTTGAACTACATGTCCAAAACTACATGTCTTTCATATGGAATCAATTCTGCTTGAATTGTATCTCTTCCATTTAGCCAATATTTTTATTTGTATTCGACAAACATAAGATCCTCAGCGATATTTAGCGCTATCATAGATGTCGTCGACGAACATTTTATATCGGTTCCAGTAAATTTTCATAAAGACATAACATGGAGATCTCTTTATTCATATATTTAGGTACCTGAATCTCTCATGAGATTTTATGAAGTGTTATGTCATGTGATCTTCTAGATCACTTGCCTCCCCATTATGATCACTTTGATCATTTGCTCATCTTCTTTATTAAGAAGTTATTTTGAAACCGATTTGTCTATACGCTTTAAGCGTATCAAAGACTTTGTCCTTCTGGGACTTAATATGAGCATTTGCAGTGAGAATATAGTTACTTTCTTTGGGTCAGCAAATGCGTATAGCATGCTTTGCAATATGTTGCAATTGAATTATCCTTTTATGAACTTCAGGTTCATATTATGATATTCGATGATCTATATATACAAATGATAATTCATCCCATGTAACCTTTTCTCAAGTGTTTATCATGTCTCCCCCTCATGTTAGAAAAGCTAACTTGTTTCCTCAACTTTGAGAGTCCATCTTTGTGCATTATGGTGTTAATGAAAATATACACCGCACATCAATAATAATAAGATGAAATTATTTGGTTCCTGACCCTGAACCACTTGTGAGGGGAGAATATAACATACTCTCGTATACAACGTATATCAAACTGATATATATAACTTTGTTCTCATAAGAAACAGTTTAACTATTAAGTGTAGGCACTCAATAATTATCTTGCTAAACCAACTATGATATAAACCAACTTATCAAGATGAACTATCTTGAATAGAAAATCTGGAAATTATGCTCGAAGTTATATTACTGAGCAATTTACCTCGCAAGCACCGGCCAGGCTGCGGGTTAATAACAATCGCACATGTAACCATATCATAGATGCATCATATGTGGTATACATGGCAGGTGAATGGGCCCATATTCACCTTTGATATTTCCAGAATTTATGGGATTCAACCCGAACTCTTTAGTTGGTCAATTAATTAATGAGAACAAGTAATACAAGAGAATTCGTAAAGAACTTTCTAGTTCTTTAATATTTACCCATGTGAATTCTCTATTACTGCACATCATACTTAAAATGATATGGCTAACCCGAATGCCAACTGAATAAATTATCAATATTGATAAACTTCAAATTTACACCATGACATGTGCAATTATCAATAAACTTCAAGTTTATTATGATATGGGTTTTTATATCAATAAACGTCCACTTTATTGTGGTATTCTTGTGTAGTACAGACTAGAAAATAAAGCGGGTAGTTTTTCACATACAGATTATCCCGCTACAAGTTGTAGTAATAGAAGATATCAAATCTTTCCTTTATTTATAGTCTCAATATAATCAATCGCTTTCGCATATACTTTGGAAACTGAATAAGTTTCTTTGAGACTTACTACAACACAATACCTTATTGGTAATCAATTGTGTTTCTCCAACTTAGTAATAATTGGCTCTTCTAGAGCTCTCAATTAATTTTGTACTACCACAAATTCATTAACATCCATGTGGTGAATATCTCTTTTAAAGAGAAAGTTATACCATTATGGTCATGTCAAAATTATATGCAAGATATGTTTCTTGCATTATTATTGTCCTTTGATAATCACATTGACAAATTATTTTGGCGTACAATAGGTACGTGACCAATGACTATTCATGCCATAACAATGACATTATTTTCACATATCATCTCAAACCTCCTTCTAGGGGTGAGTGTGGTATATTCAATACCAATTTCATGTTCATATTCTTCAAATAATGAGTATGTATTCGTGAATCAGATGTTGTCACATTCACTGCGGGGATATGTGATTTTGTTATCCTTTTCAAATCTGTAAATGCGTCTGGCATTCGATTTGCTATTCTTTGCAAATGGATAATATTTTGCACCTCTTTTTCACAAATAGAGGTATGTGGATCAAAATGAGATAATGATGCATTTTTCCACAAAATTTCCCGTTTGGTTTCACCAACTTCTCCCCCTAATTTTGGGAAAAGTGTCTCATCGAATTGACAGTCTGCAAATCGTGCAGTGAACAAATCCCCTGTCAATGTTTCGAGGTAGCGAATAATGGAGGGCGATTCAAACTCAACATATATTCCTAACCTTCTTTGCAGACCCATCTTGGTGCAATATGGCGGTGCTACAGGCACATATACTGCAACAAAAATTCTTAAGTGGGATATATTAGGTTCATGACCCAAAACTCATTGCAACGGGGAATATTTGTGATAATTCGTCGTTCTGAGACGAACTATCATTGCTGCATGCAAAATGGCGTGACCCCAAACCGAAGTGGGCAGCCTCGTTTTCATGAGTAAATGAGGAATTCAAGATTATTCTCATCTATTGTCTCAATATGATATCCATTTTGAATGATATCTTTAAAACTCAACAAGTTCCTTTTAGACTTGGAGGTGAACATTGCATTCTCTAAAATGTTGTTCCTTTAGGCAGAGTTATAGTTGCTCTTCCGGAGCCTTTAATCAATTTACTACTACCAGAAATTGTAGTAACATCTGCCTTACACATACTTAAATGAGAGTAATATTTCTTCTCTTTGAATATCGTATGTGTGGTACATGAATCAATTAATCAAAAGAGATATACGAACATGAGAATAAACAAATTTAATCCGTTGCTTCATAATTAAACAACACTTTCAAAATCTGCTGAGGTTAGTCAATTAACTTAGTTAATAGTCGACTAACTTTGGAAGCAGTCATTAGGTTAGTCGACTAACTAAATCAGATAGTCGACTATCTTGCCTTGCGGAAAAGTCCAGTTTTAATGCGAAATATTAGTTAGTCGACTAACTAAGTTGATAGTCGAATAACTTAGTAAACAGTCATCAGGTTAGTCGACTATCTAAATCAGATAGTCGACTAACTTAGCTTGCGGAAAAATCCAGTTTTAATGCGAAATATTAGATAATCGACTAACTGTTAGGTTAGTCGATTAACTCTACTGGAAAATAAAAATATCTTTGAAATTTAAGCATATTGAAACATTCTAAAGAATTAATACTAACATTATATCATAAGCTAACTAATACGAGCTAATACTAATGACTATTAGTTTATTCACTAACTTATACAAATAAGTAAAATAAAATCAAACAATTCCATCTTCCTTCATCACAGATCCATCACCAATTAAGTGGTCTATTTTCCCCTCAGGGTGCTCAAAGAAGTCTGCCACATCCAAGTGGGTGATGTCAAAATTGTCGTCAGAGACAGAATTGGTTTCAGGGCATTTACCTTTTAGAGATGCTTGATAAAGCTCAACCAAATGTCTTGGTACACGGCAAATTCTCGCCCAGTGCCCTTTTCCACCGCAACGATTATATATAGTTTATGAACTATTTGATTTTGGATTCTCATCGCATCGTACTTGTGGCAGAGTGACCAACTTCAGGTTGTCATATCTCTCCTTTAAGCCATTCCACAAGATAGGTGGATCTTTGATTGTGATATATTCAATTTTCAAACCTTCATCAAGGTGATGGCGCAAGAAAATCAAGGCCTTAGCATAGTCTTGGGTGGATGCATGATTTCTGTCTTTAATAGCGTCTCCAAGACCCATTGCACCCAAATGGATTTCAGCATCCAACACCCATGTCATATAGTTCTTGCCCGAAATTTCAAGGGCAACGAACTTTCTTTTCATAATGTCAGACATAAAACAAAATTACAGCAGGAGCGTGTCCATACTTACGGGCTTTATTACAATTATCACATTCACTTCAGGGAATGGATCATAATCATCTGTATGTGCTATATACAATCTCATGTCAAATATTACTTTCATAAAGTGAAAGATTATTTTGAGAATC
This sequence comes from Nicotiana benthamiana, assembly GCA_034376525.1. Classification (NCBI taxonomy): domain Eukaryota; kingdom Viridiplantae; phylum Streptophyta; class Magnoliopsida; order Solanales; family Solanaceae; genus Nicotiana; species Nicotiana benthamiana. The sequence goes on along the minus strand of CM067330.1, from coordinate 6,497,413 downwards.
TTTATTATTCTCATTATCACAATGATGACGATTATAATTCCGTCTATTGCCACGTCCACATCCATTGATACCTTCACGGTAATAATTTTGTCTTCTTTCAGACTTATCACATACTGCTATCACATTCTCTAAAGGGAATGAGAATGAAGCAAATTAAATGGGACGGATTTTCAATTCTTTGCCCACAATCACACATGAATGTAATCATGGCAAGACATAGAACTTTTACCACTTCACGTGGTTATAATTCCTTACAAACTCCATTAGAGTTATAATCAAACTTTGTTGTCTATGTTTGTATATGAAATCAAATCGTAGAATTTCAAGAATTTGAAAGGGAAAAGTAAATTACTTACCTTTAAGGTATACCAATAAATGTTGTGATATCAAATATACCTCTTGAGTTTCCATCCCGTTGCATTACTTTATGATGATACCATCTCTTCTATTTTTCCGTATAGAAATTCTGGAAGAAGGAAGAAATCAAATTCAATTGGTTAGAGACTCGTGCAGATAACGTGTTATGAAATAATATAAGAACAAGAACAATAATACAAGAACAAGAACAATAGAGAGAAAAGTAGAGAGAAGAGTATTTTTATTGATACTTTGGAATGATTTACAATGGGAGAGAACCCCTTTATTTATGGGGAGGTGGTGACTTAGCCACCAAGTAGTAAACCCTAGAATCTCTCTAAATATGGACATTCACCTAAAATAGAATATTTTATAACATAATGCTAGTAATTCTGACATTAATATGTATGTTGCTTTTGTTGTTCCTCTGCAGGGATACAATGTCAACTCTAACAGGGCTGCCATTCCTTCAATGAGAACTCGAACTCGTAATACGAGGGTACGATGGTCAAGTTTTTTTTCTTCCTTTATTCTTCTTTCTCTTGAAAATTACTATACAAGGTTTATTAGAATTATTTTTTAAATTATATAAATGCAGGCTAACTACGGGAGAGGAAGAATGCCAATATTACGTGGGTCATCTTCGCGTTCAGGAGTATGTCTAATTCGTAATTTATAATCACGGTTTAAAATTAATTTATGCATGTAGTTTGTTTTGTTATATAATCATCTTTGAAAATGCATGTTATTTTGTGCATTGGTTCCAAATTAATAAAAATTTATTCGTACCAAAAGTTTATACTTAACTAATAGAAGCACAACATGTATTTTGCACATGAACTTCAACCACAACCATAATCAATTATATATGTTGTCAGTTCATTAAATTACTTAATTATAGTGCGTTAAATCACATACGAATGACCTATTTTCATTTTAAAAAAATATTATTTATGAAATAAATGCAGAGAGACGTCAATCAGAAAGAATACATGGAGACTACAAATCATCAGAATCCAAATGTTTCACGGAGTACCCACAGGGATCTTGGACAGGAGCCACAGAATTCACGAACTATGTAATAAGAAATATCTATTACTACTAATTATGCATCTTTCTAGCAGTATATATCTTTAATTTTAACAAAATTACTAGTATTTTTCATAATTTATTAATTAAAAATAAAGAAGAGATTGTGAAATCAATTGATGACTAGCAAAAGTTGCAATGCAGACCAATTCGTAACAGGCTATACGATCCAAGTTATGCTGAGATTGGACAGCCGGTTGATCCTTACTTACGCCTTATGGAGTTGAATCCAAATTTATGTAAGCAATTGTCTTATATCTATATATATATATATATATATATATATGTACTGTATGATATTATTGCATGCGATTGTATTTATGTTTCGTATGTTTAGATAATTATTTACGCTACTTACGCTATTTCTGCTGGAGTTACTAATGCTTTATTGTTTTTGTTTTTGTCTTTGTTATATATATATATATATATATATATATATATATATATATATATATATATTTATATATATATATATATATATATATATATATATATATATATCAGTTTTACATATATAGCATTTTGTTGACATTCGCTTAATTGTCAGCTGGCAATAATAAAGACAACGAGTGAAGAGCAGATTGGGCTGGCCAGAGCTTTTGATGCAATTTTGTTAAACTGAAGAACAAATATCGGCTCATTTTTGAAAATTGTTATATTAATTTTTTATTATTTTTGTGAGGAAGTATAACAAGGTTCGATGAAAATCGAATTCATACCTCTATTATATAAAAGTTTTACAAACTATTCCCTATTCAATTATCTTGCTATGAATTTTTCTCTCCTTTTTTGGGGGCCTTAATAATATCTTTTTTATGTTGCTTTATGGCGTTTTCTTCATTTTTTATGTTATCAAAATAATTGATTTTTCTTCCTTCAAGTTTCAAGCGCCATGAATATTATATTCCATAGCTGAAGTATTTCACAAATTCATGATTTGGATTTTTGTGGCAATGCTTATTTGACAAAATAATACTCGCCAAGAACTAGTACTCTTTACTCCAATAACCTTCAGTGACCATTGCTTAGAGCGCATTGCACCGTCATTCCATGTAATACTGTCACTTTGTTTACGGTCCGGCCGGCAATTTCTTTTCACATTTAATTATTTTTGAAACGATATGGAGGCGTTTGGACATAGAAATTATCATTTAAAAAAAAAAAGTATTGAGAGTTAAATTAAAAATTGATATTTAAAATTTAAAATTATGTTTGAATATGCATTTCACTTAAACAAAAGTTGCAATTTTATGGGGAGGGGAAAATTTTCTGAAAATTTTGAAAAAGTGATCTTTGATTTTTGAAAAACTCATTTTCCAGGCATATACAAAATTTCATGGCCAAACACATTTTTGAATTTTTTTTTTGAAAAGAAGAAAAAATATTTATGTACAAAGGGGCCTATGTTTCCTGCTTGTAATTACTCAAAAAAGCCTATATGATTATATTGGGGTCCAACTTCATAAAATATGAAGAATCCAGGTTGAAGTTCCGCTGACTTTAAGACAAGCACATAGGGCAATGACAACTTTAACAAGCGCCAAAGACTGTCATGTCCCAAAAATTCTTACTTGGTCAAGCGCCAAAGGAGAATTACAGTCAAAGTGGACGGCTTGAGACAAAGGTTTACATTAAAAAAATCAGAAAATTACTTGGTCTCCAAGTACAGGAATTATAATCAGCTACCAAAGCCTAAGAAGTAGTAAGAACTGAGACTTCCATTTCCCAAGTACTCAAGCGCTTATAAAGGAGAGCAACGGTCAGCAAAAACAGAGAGCCATGTCACAAGTTGCTGAAATTCATGTAATGCAGAAACATCACAAGGAGAAGATGAAGAAAATCAAAATGGACGAGAAAGGAGTTGTTAATGAAGACAATAAGACTTGTGGCTGTGGCAAGAAAGTTGTTTGTGCTATTAAGCAATTGCTTAGTTGTGGAACGAGCAAACCTGCAATAATATGAGACTGCAAAGATGCCTTTCATGTCTCTAATTTTCCCCTCTTTTCCTTCTAACAAAATATGTCTTTTTCTTAGGCAAATTCAAAAATAAAGTATACCACATAAAATGAAATAGTGTATGCGGTCGAAATCATATGCCTCCGATCTATGGGCTCGAGGGGTCATTTTGAGCCCGAGTTCAGGCAAGGTCGAGTTCTAGCTCGAGGGACCATATCCAAGCTCGAGGACAGAGTACAAGGCCCGAAGATTTTGAAGCACAACGTACACCGAGGCTGAGTATACTTGATCCAGAAATTATACCGTTGAGGATTTGTAACTTAATGAGCTAGTTTCATCCCACGTCCCCAAGATCGTGACGCAAATCCCCGAAGATGATTGTATGATTCCGTACTAGGCGGTTAGACAGTTGTATCACAAATATTCTCTGCTGTAAATAGAAATATTCCATATTTAGGATTCCCCTATTATATAAAGGGGACCCCTATCATTTGTTACATCTTCTAATCATTGAGAAAAGAATATCCTCTCTACCTTTACGCCTATTGTTCATCTGTGTTGTCCTTTAGCTCAACTGTTTTTACTTTACTTTTCTAGCTTAATTGTTCTTATTATTCTAAGCCCTCCTCGAGGTCACTAAGCTCGAGGTCACCACTGATGAGTAACATTGGTTTGATTCACTTCTATCTTTCATCTCTACCTCATATTTCTTGATTATTAATTGGTTTGATTTAAATCACATATCTTTAAAATCATTAATCAAATTTAATTGTTACTCGTATTTTCGAGGTAAACACTTTGGCACCCACCGTAGGGCTAAAGGTAATAGTGATTGTTTCTTTATTGATTTTCATTACACACGATATTCTTACAATTTTTCTTATCAAGAATTTTTGATTCTCAAGCTGAAACATGTGTATCTCACAAAAGGCACCTATTCATGACAACAAAGGTCTTGGTGAAAGAAACAATATAGGGTTAGTGTACCACTGATAAATCCTGGGAAAGTGCCGAATGGGGAACCAGTTGATCTTAGTTCACATATTGCTCTAAACGCAGATTTAGGCAGATCCCGGAGGGAGTGTACGCACGGAAGCCCGACCTGGTGGCCAAGGAACACAAGGAGTAGGTGATAGGGGAATCAACCTCCAAGTGATATTCGAGATGCTGCAAGCTCAAAAGATTTTCATTGCTAAGCTCCAAAGTCAAAATAAGATTTTGAGTATAGCTGAATCGGAAAACACTCGACGTGCTAGACCGACGCCTACGAGGTCAAACGAAACTGGCTCGGGGGCTGACCTCATTATTATGAGAATGCATAAAGATCTCAACAGGAGGACAAAAAGGTGGAGACTTATAACTTCCATGTTGATCAAATACCAGGGGCACCCCCCATCTTGAAGGGATTGGATGCCAAAAAATTCGTACAAAGGCCGTTACCTCTGAGTGTAGCTCCAAAGCCCATCCCAAAGAAGTTTTGTATGCCCTATATACCTAAATACAGTAGAACGTATGACCCAAATGAACACGTTACTTCTTACACATACGCCATAAAGGGAAATGATTCAGAAGACGACGTAGTCGAGTCTGTACTGCTGAAGAGGTTCGGGGAGACTCTATCAAAGGGCGCCTTAGTATGGTATCATAACTCAACCCCTAATTCTATTGATTTATTTTCTATGATTGCAGATTCATTTCTAAAGGAACACGCCGAAGCCATCAAAGCTGCAACAAGAAAGTCAGACATTTTCAAGATAAGGCAGAAAAATAGCAAAATGCTCAGGGAGTTTGTATCTCGATTCAAAGCAGAGAGAATGGAGCTGCCTCTGGTTATCGATGATTGGGCTGTTCAAGATTTTACTCAAGGTCTCAACACTCGGAGTTCCATAGGGGCATAACAGTTGAAGCAAAGTTTAATCGAGTACCCGACTGTCACTTAGGCTGACATACATAATCGATATCATTCAAAGATTAGAGTCGAAGACGATCAACTAGAGACTCCATCGGGGTCCGTTTATCCTAGCAGGATCATAGATAGGATCAAAAGGGATATTGATCCAGAGCTGAGATCTAATGGAGATCGATACCAACCATACAACAGAGACTACAGAGGGCGTGATTATGGGAAAAGCTTCACATGAAATGAGAGGAGAAAGTATCTAGGTCCAAACTCATTGGGGCTTGATGCCGAGGAAGATCACGTTAAGTATCCCAAGTTCGAGTAAAGGTAAGACCCTAATCCAAACTTTCTATTCTTTCGATAAACACTTGCAGGCTATCAATAAGGATCAACACAAGACTCTTGGTCTTGAACCACCTGTTTCACTCTTTTTACCTTAGATCGGTTTTTGTACCAAATGGGTTTTTCAGGTGAGGTTTTTAAAGAGGAAACCGTCGTTCGTGCTAACTAAAAGCAATGTAACAGTATCCGAGGCTCCCGACAGTAGGCCTCAAATACTGGAGGGTATTACCTTTGAATGTCTGCTCTCCAACAAGGAAATCACTTCGTGAAAACGAGCCTCGATAGGAAAGTGTTGTAAGGGCCAAACGGTCAGATAAACTGTGCCCGTGTAGGTTACTCGAGCCCTAGACACCAAACATGCACGCATGTACAATAATTTATCAAGAGAAGTACTTTTCCTTGTCGATATCCGTTGCCCTTATTAATTTTTCATATTTTATACTCTTGATCTATTGTGTAAGCAGGCTTAAGGTCCGACCACGACAAAAATTCGAACAACTGACCCATGCTTGAGAACTGTTATCCCAAAAGATAATGAAATCAAGCTGCTAACATTTCGAGACCATAAGACCTTAAAGGAAATCCTCGATTTTGCGGGCCACAGCCACCCCACTCGAGGACTGACACTTTAGGCAAGCTCGAAATGAAATGGAAGATCAGCCTGAAGGACAATATCCGAACTAAAGAGGGCACAACTAAATTAACATGGGTCGGAGACATCTGAAATCCGTGATAAATATAAAATCTCAAAGTCTACCTTAGTCCAAGTTTGAGCAAACTCTCACTCGGGAACTATCTATGAAGCCTATGGGCTAACTTTACTTCGAGTTTGAGAAAAGAGTGGTAGGTAAGCCTTCGAGATGACCGTAACAAAAATTAGCTAAGAAACAAGTGTTAGTAGTAATATTTCGCTGGTTCTAGATCTAAAGAAAACTAAAAATTAGCTAAGAAATCTCCATAGACGATGCTAAATTATTTGAGCAAAAAAGTACTAAAACTTTTAGCTAAACTAACTAATGGTGAGATACAAGATAAAAGGTAATTATTAGCTAAATATAATTGACTCTAAATCCAAACCCTTTAAATATCACAGTCGAAGGAGGCCAAGTTTGTATAAGATTCATTAAATGATAACAAATGTTGAATGCAAATAACAATCTTACGTTTATATTATACTTGTAATAGCATAGAAAGAAATTAGGAGAAGTTGTTGATAGCTAAGAGATCTCTCCTAGTTGATCTAACGGTGATGATTACAAGAAACTGTAACCAAAATATGGGCCGTTGGTTTCTCTCTGAGGAACTCCTCTTGTTCTTCTCTTTCGTACCCCCCGCCCCCCCATTTTCCTTCTACTTTATCCTCTTTATTTACACTGTCAATTTTTTCTTTATCCAACGGTCTTTACCCAATGGACCCTCTCATGGATGCACTCTTTCTCGCTTGCCCGGGCAGTACGACGTATGCGTTGTCGTGGAGGCCTTCTGATGGCTCGATCTCGACAGTGGTCGAGGTGGTTGCCGCTATTGTGCCTCGTGGGCACGACTACGACTTGGTCGACCCCTTATCGTTGCTTTTAATAACAAGTGGCTTATGGTCAGATTTTGACCCGTACAACTTGAATACTTACCCGTGTTTTCATCAAACGAATCGATATATGACATGCATATATTTTGTACCTACATTTCTATCATTTAAGCACGATCAATTAATGCAATATTCAACTATATAAAATCACCCAATCATGATAATTCTAGTTGGTTGACATAAATATTATGTGAAAATAATTATTTACGTTATATCAATATGTATTTTGTGGGGAGTTGATCAGCTCCGGTACAAATTGTTCCATTTGGTTGAATAGTAGGCTGATAAACGCTTCATCAAGCCTATCTTTGAACCATTGGAGTAATTTGTACTGGACCGGATTTGCTCCGTATTTTGTGTGATGTATAGTTACTAGAAAGATAAAAGTGGAGAATATGTCCACCTCAAATTTAATAATTCTATGATTACATGCTAGACAAGAGGGGTTGCTCTGATGGTAAGCAACCCAACTTCCAATCATGTTAATTTAATGAGGTTGACTCAAAACAAAAATCAACAAATAAGACAAATTAAATAAGAAAAAGATCATTTTAGAAAGTATTGGAGATTAATTAATTGATGAGAAGATATTAATTGGTGAGGTTTGAATCCACATCGAATAACAAGTCAAATACGCATTCCAAGTTTCTCTTGTTTTTGAGCTTACATCATTAAGATAATTTGCGACGAGCTTGTTCTTAAAAATGATAGAATTGTATCCTAAGAAAGTACTAGTAACTATTAACATAATATTTCTCTTTGTCCTATATGTAATTGAGCTATTCAGTTGATTTTGTTGGAAGATTTAGATTATTGTCAAAAGAAAAGGTTTACTATTTAATCGTTTCTTCTCAATTGTTTTGACAAGAAAGAAAAGAAAAGCAAGCAATTTTGGGGCTCTAATTTATTGCAATGATTCACAATCCCACATTTTGGTGAATTATCGAAACTTATATAAAATATATCCTCTTCACCAAAAAAAAAAAAGAAAAGAAAATTATACTACTGAATCTTGATGGCCGGAGAGGTCGCCAATCACATTTTAGTGGCTCTTTCACCCGCAACAATTATAGGGGAACAGAATATATTTTATTTTGTTTTTTTTCCTCTCCAGCTATTAACAACAACAACAATAACTATTCAGTATATTCCCACAAAGTGGGATCTGGGAAGGATAATATGTAAATGGGCCTTACCCCTATACGAATGGGCAAAAAGGCTATTTCCAATCGACCATCGGTCCTCTTGAGCTATTAAATACACATTATTAATAAATATTTGACTTGATATAAAATACTAGTATAGTAAAGGATCGGTACATCCATTTCTGACAAAAAAATTATCAAACCACGCGTGCCAAGATAGAGAAAAACTACATTCACATTCCTTATTAGTTATTACATTCCAAAATTCAAATCCACGCACCCACACTATATTCTTATCAAGTTATCAAGCATTGAATCTCTAATGCTGAGTCGTGTCACACGTTCAATCATCACTCAAATTGTTAATTAAAATTGAACAATTAAAAGTGTCTATCAGATTAATATGATAATAATTTGATTAATTTTGTACGTTGTAATGCCACCATGCCATTTTATGCGAAGATGTTATTAATTGAGAGTCAACTTCTTTTAAATTTTTAAAAATATTTTATGTAATTTTCAGTATATAGCTTTTTTTTAAACTTGAAGAATTTACACTTGATTTCACATCAAAATTAGTTTTTTGACCTTGGTAGTTCAAGCACTTGTTGGTAAACTAATTTAAAGTTGTATTATATAAAAACCTTAATTGTTTAGAATTTTGTATTTGCTAGTTTATTTAATTTATGTCAATATAATAATTATATAAAAATAAGTTTTTATATCTCTAGTTAAAATAAGTTTTGTACTATTATAAATATGAAATATTAATAGTTTATTTTATATGAAAAGATCCGTAAATAAAATAAACAATCTTAGAAATTATTTAAAAATTTATAATAAAATATTTTCCTTCGGTACCTCCATGTAAATTGTGAGAGAGGGAGTATAAGATTTTCTTTTTTTGTTCTTATGATCCTACTCACTTTATATTTGAGGTCTGGGGTTGAATTGCTAAATCTGAAACTTAAGGGATGTGTTTGTAATATTCCCGTTTACGTGTACTTGTTTTGTAGTGAATTTACTGCATGTCCAAGCGACCCAAAGTAAGAAGTGTCATTTTCCAGTATCATTAGATTTTACCAGATAGATTCCGGTTATAATAATCGTACTTGGAATAATCCTTTCCATTTTAGATTCTATATCTCTTTTTTTCTTTCTATATCAAGCGAATTTAAAGTTCAAACAAAGAAACAATAATTCTTTCAGCTCATGTGGGTATTCATTATTTCATCTTCTGATTTTTTTCTTTGGTCACTGTACTTTTGAAAATTTCATTACTCTCACAATCTGATAAATTGTGATCTGGGTTCTTGTTACTTTGGTCAGTCTGAATAAAAAGGTGTAAAAAAATTGGATCTAATTGTAAAGGGTTGAGGTGAATTGAGTCTTTTGTTCATTTCTTGTTTTAGGTGTATTTGATCTGGTTTGCTGTTGACATTTTTTTCTGTGTTTTTGATTCAGTGAGGAAACTTTAACCCTTGATTCTTGATTGAGCGGGGAATTATTCGCTTGTATGTGTGGTAGTTGATGAGAGTTTGTTCAGTTGATTTGATAATTTGTGAGAGACTATTCAATGGCTGTTAAAGAGTTGGTTGAGATCAAATTCAGGCTAGCTGATGGTGGTGATATTGGACCAAATAAGTATGCATCTAGCACCACTGTTGGATCTCTCAAAGAAAAGTTAATTACACAGTGGCCCAAAGGTTGTTAATTTTTTGACTTTACACTTGATTATATGAATTAGATTAGTTTTAGTTCTGTGTTTTCTATGGATTTGCTTCTTTTGTTGCTTTATTTGATTGTTAGTCGCGTATTTTGATGTTTTCTTGTGTTTAGTGCAATACTATTTTAAGATTATGTAAGTAGTAACTCCTGTGATTTGTGGTATGATTGGTATTGTTGCGTTAACTGGAGTTTCTTCATTTCTTCAAACATAATAACAAAACGGTCTATAAACAAAGAACGCTTTGGTATTGACTAATGGACATGGTTCCGCATTTGAGCACTTTCTATAATCTGTGTTTTCACCCTTTTGGTACCACGACCTGCCTGTCGATCTTAGTTTGAAAGTTTTCTGGACCAATAATGCACCATTCCAGATGTAATTATCCATCATCTTATTGCAACTACTTCAGTTGGATTGCATTAGAAATTTCTTTTATCGTCCATGGAATTGCCGATTTGGGTCTTTCTATGGTGCCTAGTTCTTCTCACTAACCCATGAACCTAGATGAAGATTCGTTATCTAGGAGAGAAAGAAGAATGGATGGATATATCATAGTTCAGAAGATTTTTAGTTAGTTACAGTCTTATAGAAGATTTTGATCTCTGCCTCATTGATCGGTATATATAGCGTAGTTTCTTGTGACTATCATAGTCTATCGCTGACATTCCTAAAGGATGCATATAAGAAGAAAAGATCCACGGCAGAAGTAGCGATCAGTTTTCTAGAAGCTTGTCAAAGTTGCTGATGGAGTATAGATTCTGAATCAATGAGATCTCAAGCTTTGTTGTAAAACGGATGTTAGATGCGAATATTTGTGTGGGAAAGAAATAGGACGCGAACATTTCTGATAGTAAACTGCTAGAAATAGGTAAATAGAGGAGATTAAGGAAGACAAAAGAGGAAATGGGAGTTTTAGTTATTTACCAGGCACTCCTTGGGTTTTACAACTGCATCCCCATTTGAGTAACTGAAATTGAAAATCTTCAATTAGCATGAAATAAAATTTTCGATACATTCCTTATCTACAGATTTCACAAGTTCTTTCCAAGTCTAGTTAGCTTAAGATTAGGAAATCAAATCCTTCTCACATTGGACATGTCAAACGGATAAAATATTTATTCGTGGTCGATCCTCAATCAGAAAGTATTTCTGATTAATTGATTTTTTCCAGCTGTTGAGTATCTTCTCCCACTCTATTCCGCCCTTTTTATTCTCTGTCAAATTAGTTAACTGCTGTTATTTTTGCAACTAAATAGCTCAAACTGGAGTACTTATTCTGAGTGGGATAGTTGGTTTCTCCAGCTGTTGATTACCTTTTCCAGCCTATGTTTCTCCTTTTCAGTTCACTGTTAAATTAGCTGACTGCTGTGAGCGTTGCAACTAAAATTGCACAATACGGGTACTTAAATTTTATTTCTCTGAGACGCCTCTTAGCTGAGTTGAATTAGTTGATTTCTTCAGCTCGTAGTATCTTTTCCCAGCCTCTATTTCTTCTTTTTTCCATTTACCGTTGAATTAGTAGACTGCTGTGAGTTTTGCAACTCAATTCACTAATATGTAAATTCTAAACTTGTTGAGTAACTGCGACACAAATTTATCTCTTTGATAATTTATTTGCTCATCACATAAAGCCAGTAATACCAGATTTGGCTTCATATATCTTAAGCATGAGCACCAAAGACAACAGTACAGTGAAGTTTTAATTTAGAGAAGTAGTTGTTATGGTTTGAAATGAAATAGCAAATGAGAAGGCGTTATGGGATTGATATGGCTGATATGGAGAGAAAAGTGCTGCTTTAAAAGCTGCCTATGTTGTGAGAAAATGATGCAATAGATTGGAAACAAGAACAACAATAACTATGCTTCAATTCCAAGTGTGCACTACCCATTTCGCTCCATTTGGACCCACTTCATTTCATCACTCAACTAGCGTAATCATTTTCCTTTATACGAGTTTGGGACTGAATATTAACAAGCTCATACAGCAGTGTTTGGAGCAACCAATATATAAGATACTACTGAATCGAAGAGACACTACAAAACTTCAAAAGGTAGAACAGCCTAAATACACTAATCATTTCTGGATTCAAAAGGTACACTTCATTGTACGAGCAAATGGAAACTTGAATTTGTCAACTTTTGACGATATCGATTTTCTATGTGCTTTCACACGGGCTCTAGAACAGGTGCCAGCAAGAAATTATCACAGGCCTGAAACAAACTAAGTTGTTTGAACACCGGTGCGGATGTCCAACACGGGTACGGATCTAGGTGTCGGATCCTTCGAGATGTAAATTTTAAGAGTCGGGAAAACGGATCCTAGTACAGATATAGGTGCAACGATCCGGCTAAAAATAATTCAAAAAAATAAAAATATAAAAAATATCTCTAAATTATGAGAAATTATGTGAAATATTTGAGTATAGATTGTAAAGTATGGATTTCTTTTTTATTCTCAAGTTGTATATAAGTAAATGATTGATTTCTTAGATAATATATGCTATTTTCTTCAACTATACCCTAATTCTTAGGATTCTGATTTCGGGAACCAAATTGTATCTCGTCTCGAATTTTCCATTCGTCGTGGTCAAATTATCCGAAATTGTTTGACCAGATCCGGTACGGATCCTATACCCACACCCATACTACTGTCGTATCAACACGGGTACGATACCTAAACTGCCATGTCGGAGCAACTTAGGAAACAACATAAGCTGCCCTGAAAACCTAAATGTGAAGAGAATTGCGAAGAAAAAGGGCTTAACCAATTTCAAAGGGCAACCCGATGCACGAAGCATCCCGCGTTCATGCAGGGTCCGGGGAAGGACCGCACCGCAAAAATTGTGATGTAGGCAGCCTATCCCGATGCAAGCATGACCGGTGGATTTCACTGCTCGAACCCATGGCCTATAGGTCACATGGAGATAACTTTCCTATTGCTTCGAAGCTCCCCTTGACGCTTAATCGACTTCAAGGACTAATATTACATATGACAAAATATTAGTTCAAGAACTTTTAATGTGTATTTGCATTTGCCAAATCTTCTTGTATATAATCTGGATTAGTTGTCAGCCAAATGTCTATTATGGATTAGAATTAAGCCACATCGACCTATTATTTGTTTTGATGCCCTAAAGCCAGAGAGAATGTATGATTCTCACTACTTACAGGAATGAAAAGGTTAATTAGAGACTCAAATTTTCAGTGAACTCTCATATGTTTTATATACCATGATGCCTGAATCTGCAACACTGCATTTGCTGCTCATAATTTGTATACTCTTTTAACCAGCAATAACCCAGCTAACAGAAGATATTACTGTGGCACAGATAATGATAGTGGTCCAAGGACAACAAATGACGTGAAGCTTATAAATGCTGGAAGGATTCTTGAAAATAGTCGAACTCTCAGTGAATCCAGACTTCCTGTTGCTGAAGTTCCAGGGGGTGTTATCACTATGCATGTTGTTGTACGGCCCCCCATTCATGACAAAAACAATGGTAAGTTGCAATATTTTGTACTTCAAGAAAATAGGTGATGCAACGATAACAATAAACCCAATGAAATTCCACAAGTAGGGTCTGGAAAAGGTAATGTGTAAGCTTACCTTTTTCCGAACCTTATGAAGATAGAGTGGTTGTTTATGATAGAAAGCAAATAGGTCATGGTTCAGTGTAAATTACATGCCCAATGTTATTTTTGGAGTATATGAGATAGAAAAGAATTCCGGTTCACAGGATTTCTTTCTCTTTTCTTTTTTATTTTCTTTCTTGTGTTGATAAGTCAAAAGAACAACTATTAATAGTTTGCCAAGACTGCCGCAGAAGTAGCATGTCATTGGCTTTCATTCGTGATTAAAAATCAGTTAGTGCAACTTCTTAGGTTTCCTCCATCTTTTTACATTCACTTGTAATTACAACAACAACAACAACGACTGCAACAAAAAACCTAGTTTGATCCCATAAATCCCTTGTAAATTCCTGTCGTGTAATAAAAATATGAAATAGGAAGGGTAAGTAAAAATGTATTAGACAAATAGCTTTGAAATATATATTTTTCTGTTGTACTTTATAACAGTCGTTGTTTTGATGAAATATTAGTCAGTGCGCAATTTTGATCAATCTGTTTTATAGTTCTTTCCAATATTTTGCACTGTAGAAGATACCAATTTGTTAGGAAGTAGCGAAATTCTTTAGCTTGTCTAACTGCTAAAATGACAGCTCCATTTTTATTCTTGTAAGGATTCTTTTCCTTTCCTTTTCCGATTATTCAGAGAAATCAGAAAAGTGTCTTATTTGAGGTCTGTTATCACTATACATGATTGGATAGGACATACATTGGAGCAGCTTAGCGTTTAGTGCTTTCCACTTACCATCCGGTAAGTTCCATATTTAAGCGCCGGTGAAGCTTTTTCCTTTTGAAATACTTCAGAGGATTTGGCCTGGCAAAGTCAGTTTGACCAAAAAAGATGTATATTCATTCAGCTTAGTGTTTAGTGCTTTCCAATTACCACCGTCGATTAGGGGTCAGTTCCATATTCACACATCTGTGAAGCTTTCCTTTTGAAAAACTTCAGTGTGTTTGGAGTGGCATAGCCAGTCTTGCATGGTCATATTTTTTGACAGGTAGAGAGAGGAAAAAGAAAAGCTATGCTTATTTTTTATATGATTTGAGGATTTGAGATTCTTTTCATTTTGGTTTCTTAGTAAAATTTAAAGCCTACTGAATGATTTTTCTTTACACATTTGTCACAGATAAGTTGAAGGAGGATTCCCCTACAAAAGGAGGGTGTGCATGTACAATCTTGTAATTCACCTGACCCAGTAATGGAATCGTTCCACTTTGGTTATATATATTTCATGGCTCTATATATTTTTTAGTAGGAGAGTCTTTTGGATGCATTAACAAGTATCCTAAAAGTAAAAGTGAAAAAGAAAAAGATATAAAAAGATTTAGAATGGAGGGATACCATGAGTCTCTTGATATACCTGCTAAAGGCTGAAAGGAAGTTGATGCACTACTTTTAGGACCTTTGTGTAAAGAATGTAATTGTTCGTTTTTAAAGATGTTTTAAGCGGTGGTAGTGGTGGTGGAGTACTAAAGAAGAGGGACTCGGGGAAAGAGAAGAAGAAACATAAGCAAGGGAAAATCTATTAAACAGGTTATAGTTTTGTTTTGTTTCATTTAGTTTGTGTTATCATGTAGGATTTCCAAGTTCAGCAAAGGAACGGTTCACAGACCAAATGTGCTCAGAAATCTGGCTGCACTTTGCCTTGGTGATGCATCAAGTAGACCGCATTAGTATAAATTGTTTCAGTTATCTCCTATGCTGGATATGAATTTCCTTCTCATACTGATGTCTTAAGAAACAAGCTTGCCCTTATTCTTGCAACAATTGACATCTGAAACATGTGTTCTCTCTCTGTCTCTCTGTCTATATATGTTTGTGTGGTGCATTTATTTCACTTCAGCAAACATAAGAGTCAGTTGATGCCATGACTTAGACTCAGCAAGAGGGTACCTGTACCTGGAATCAACATTGGCGAAGGCGTCCGTACAGGGTAGAAAAAAGAGGAAGTCATGTTACGGGGCGAACAGAGGTAAGACATAGTAACATTTCTTCTGTCTTTTGCTAGTCATTGGATTAGAAGTCGCAGGCAATGCCTTTGTTTTGCATTGTTGAGTGATGTTACTTCCATGTCGTCAAGTAACAAGATAAAAAATAGTTAGTATAAGAATACCACAACTATGCAAATCGCAGATTTCATAAACAAATGCGCAATCCATTGTTATTACTATAACTTTATTCCATTTCTCTAGCATTTAGTTTGTTTATATCCTCGAAGTGGTATCGCATGTAAAATGAAGCTGGCACTGTAGGGGCGGCTCGACATAATATGGGGCCTGAGGTAAAAATAAAAAGTGAGGCCATAAATTTTTTTAATTATTGTTTTAGTCTCATAATTTATCGAAATCTAAAGAAGTTATAATCAGTTTAATTATTGTTAATGTCTGACCAGTATGTTTAATCTCTCTTGTGTTATCATGTTGAACTTTATTGATAAAACTTTTGTAACCAAGACAACTGATATATAAACGTGATTTAAAAAGATCCCTCCATCATACGTTTTTTTGGATTGCGACTACTGTCAGAAATATTGGCCCTTTTTTGTGTATATACTGTATTATATTATTGCATGCTATTTTATTTATGTTTCTTATGTTTTATAGTTATTTATGATATTTCTGCTGGAATTACTAATGCTCTCTTGTTTTTGTTTTTCCTTTCCTTCACTGAGCCGGGGGTCGATTGGAAACAACCTCTCTGCCCTTTCGGATAGGGGTAAGGCTCGTCTACATATTACCCTCCCCAGACCCCACTTTGTGGGACTATACTGGGTTGTTGTTGTTGTTGCTGTTGCTGTTGTTGTTGTTGTTGTTGTGTATATACAAACTTTTAAACTTATTTATTCGGTTTTGTCTAAGTTTTTCTATTTACTAAAAGTATTAAAGTTATTTTTACAAAATATGTATAAATTTGGCCAAAATCTACAATTTATCTATAACTTAAATATAATTTTTTTTGGGCATAATCCGTTTAAAAACTATAATTTACCTACAATTTATATACGACTTATTATAATTATTCGTATGCAGTTTGTACACTCGACATACAAAATGTTTTTCCTCAAGTTTTAATCTGAAATTTCAACTAAAATCAATTCGAATCTTTATCAAATCGCTGAAAATTAAAATATAAACTCCAAAAGATATATCCAATCATTTGCAATAACACCTAATCCAAACAAATAGCGATTCATCAAATTCAATTTTCGAATTCAAAGCTTCTAACACTTTTTAATGGATGTTAATGGAGTTTGCACTCATATATTGTACGAAAAAGCCAATACATTGCCATCCATTAAACTGGGACTCTAATTTCCCCGTTCAATTGCTTTCCTTTGCTTCTGCTTCTATTACTGATTTCTATGAGATAATAAATCATGAAATCCACACCATTCCCACGTATGCTATAATCCTCAATTACTCGTGGATAGCTTAAACTTATTGCAAATCTTCCTGCCGTTTCTCACTTCGCGAAGTGAAGAAGAAGAGAGAAGAAAAATGAGTAAAATTGTATTATTTTGTATATAAATGGTAAATTGTATATACTAATGTAATTAAGTGATAAATGTGAGCACACAATTTTTGCTTATGCATAGATTACTCCTAAAAATATTTTTTGCATCAAATTCAATAGATTATTTTTTGCATTTTTGCATCAGTAGGAATAGTTTTAAATCATAAAACTCATCCGAAAAATTTTACCTTTCGTAGCTTTTTTAGACTTTAATTGCAGCATTAGCGTTTAAAGGCATATAGTTGCATTTTTTTTTAATTAAAACACAAAATCAAAAACGTATATTACATATTACTTATCTCGATTAATCAATAGTTTAATTTAGTTCATGCATTTAAGTAGTCAATTGTTAGTTAAAATAGATAAGTTGTTTAATTTTGCAAATTAGGTATAAATTAGAATGTTTAGCTAATTGGCTAACTTTGAAAACTCGATAAAAAGAGATAAGAGAAAAGACAACGGGCATTTTCATATAGGTACCAAATTCAAAATTATATTACATAATATGTCCATACTACCTAAATTACATCAAATGTTAGTAAAAAAATTTCATAACTTCTTACATTTTGGCCCCATCAGACTTTGACCACCTAAAAAGATGGATATTAATAACTTTTGTGTTTTTTAAAGTGTAAACAAATTGTAGTGGGTTGGCTTTAATTATTGAAAGTATGGTAGAAAAAGGGGTTTTTAAATTATTATAATGAAAAAATTAAGAGTGGTTGGGAGTGAAAAATGCTGGCAATTTGCCTCCCCTAAGTCGACACTTTGTACAAATTTAATAAACTAAAGGGTAGAAGAGCTTTGTATAACATCAAAAAAATTCAGAATAAAATTGTAATTGTATAGTAGCCCTTCATCAAAAAATTATTTTCTGTTCAGTTACAACAACTTAATCATATCAAAAGTTGGTGTAATGCTACAACTCAAGCGAAAATGGGATGAACATGGGAGATATATTGATTTCGAAGTTGACGCAATTCTGATAGCTTTCTCAAAATCCTCCCCTCATCACTAATCTCCCATTAGCTTCCTCAAAATCCTCACCAAGACCATCGAATTTCTAATTTAAGAGCCCAAAAAATCTGTTTGTTTTCCTTTTCGATTTTCTCATAGTTTTTAGCGGTTGAAGCTTGCATCAATCAATGGTTTGTGACTCAGGCATCATTTAACGTTGGTTTTAGGTCGAATTGCGACTTCTTCCGCCCTTTAGGTTGAAATCCTTGGGGTTTTTTTTGTTAGAAGAAATTTTTGATTTTATTTCAACTATATGGCAAATTTACATCATCTGTTCTTTTGGACTCTAGAACAGATCTCAGAAGTACAATCATTTTGAAAACTCTACAACTGTTGTTGTTAAACTAATATCATATTACATAAAATTGCTACAATTGTGGATACTCGCACAAAGGATAGCTGTTTATGTTCTGCAGCATGGGCGACCATTTATGTAGCTTTAAGCCAGTGAAGTGCACTTGAATTGTAATCTCCTTTGCTCGGTCTTTGGCGTCTCTGGTTGACTGTTGAAACCTTCTGCTGTTCATTTCCATCCAGATATTGTATCCTTGGATTTTTTTTTTAATAACTATGTAGGTATTGTGTAGATTAATACCTACACTAGTTTTAATATTGTGTTGGCTGTAAAAATGTATGTTTTAATTTGTTGTTAAATTATAGTTTAGTAGTTTTATTTTTATAGATTAATTGTAGTTGATATTATCTACAGTATATATTTATAGTCATGTACATTAGCTGTGTTAATTTTGTGTATAAATTGTAGTTGCTGTAATCTTTTTTTTTTTGGTAATTAAGATTTTATTAATCACCAAAGATTTTGCATTACAATGTCATAGTCCAGCTTATACTCAGCTGACTATTTAATCTTATCCAGCAAACTAACTACTCATATCAGAACTAACTATTAGCATACTATAATCTCAATTGCTGCATCTGCTTTCTAGTTCTAGGATTTCCTCTAACATTAGATATATAAGCTAGCTCCATTACTAAGACTTCATTGTTACGAAAAGTGTTCTTAAATATACGTGAATTCCTTTCCAGCCATAGAGCATATGATACTTCAGCAATCACAATTTTGAATATACTGGCTCTACATGATTTCCTTTTCGCTTTACTGATGAACCATTGGAGTCTTTGATCCTAGGTATATGTATTTGGTTGATCCTCTTGAATCCACTGTATTGCTTGCTCCCATAGCTCTATTGAAAATGGGCATGATAGAAATAGATGATATCTTGTCTCTGTATGACTTTGGCACAAAGCACATTGCTGGTCTATATTCATTCCCTAGTTGGCTGGTCTGTCCTTGGTTGGTAATATGCCATGTAGCACTAGCCATAAATTGAACACAACTTTAGGTCTAGCATAGTTCTGGATGATTAGGTTCTTCCATGGAACTCTCAGAAGGTCTCCTAGCTGCAATAGATATAATTGAGTGATGGAGTACAACTTATAAATATAGTTATTTTGTAGTCATGTCGATTAGTGTCTTAATTTTGTAGATTAATTGTAGTTTCTATTTTCTGCATTTTTACAAATATTCTTATTTTGTGGTCATTCTGTAGTTCTTACTTTTTTTCCCCGAAGAATTATGTAGATATTATGTAGATTAAGGCTATAAAAATCTATATTTTAATTGGTTGTTAAGTTATAGTTTAGTAGTCTTAATTTTGTAGATTAATTATAGTTGATATTATCTACATTTTATACTTGTAGTTATGTAGGCTAATAGTGTTAACTTTTGTGTATAAATTATAGTTGCTATTATCTACAGCTTATAAATATTGTTATTTTGTAGTCATGCAGGTTAGTTGTCTTAATTTTATAGAGTAATTGTAGTTGTTATTTTCTATATTTTTATAAATATTATTTTTTAGTCATTCTGTAGTTCTTACTTTTTTTTTGAAGAATTATGTAAGTATTATGTAAATTAATGAATATTTTTTATGATTCACTACTCAGAACCAGTCCACCTTTTTAAAAAATATAGAATTGAGTTGGCTATTCTAATAAACAACATTAGTCTAATAGAATTGAAACAAAATCGAAGAATTCGTATTTAATTTGGTTTCAAACCCTTCAGCATTCAGATCTTTTTACAAGTATTGACAAGACGATCCATATTTGACGGTCACAGCTCCTGAGGCTAAACAATGAAATTCACCCAGATCTTCAATACAACCAAGGTTTAAAAGATAACTAGTATAAAATGTGGACAATTTATGCAAAATGCATCAAATAAATACACCAGAAAATGTAGTACTAATATCAACTAGAAAGATACAAAACCAACAATATACAAACACTATTAGTTAAGATCTGAGTTAGAACAAACATAGCAATGAATTCAAGACTTTCCTTGTTTGACCCTAGATTGTACTAAAACGGCAAATAAATAACGAAAATGCAGAGACTACTAAAACAACATAGATTGGTTTGTTTATCTCCACCACACACAACCAATTAGCCATACATCTAAATGCAATAGTAATAGAACACATAATTCAGTAAAAAAGATAGATTCTTATCTTCACCGCATATAGCCATAATACATGTAATTGCAACAAGAAATCACAATTAAGTATAACTGTCGGTTGTACTTAGAGTAAATAACAAACATAATAAATAGATACTACAATCATATAAATATATTATACACAAGTTATCTATATACCATATACAATTTATATCAAAACTATAATAATTAACAATAATTAAACTATAATAGAGCTGTTATGATGAAGAACAGATATGAAGCTTCAACTTGTTGCTGATGAATATAGAACTTTGTTGAAGCTCTTCGTCCCTTTTGTTTATTCTAATTGTAGGCAATGTAGCTTAAGGAAATCAATATTTTCGTTTCAGAAATTGGTGCTTAGCATTACAAACATTCACTCCCAAATTTTTTTTCTTCAATTGTTGCAAGACCCACTTTTACTTTTGCCTTTTTTTTACTTTAGTATCATAATTAAAGAAGGAATATCGGGTATGTTAGGAATTTGTTGATGGTTTTGAGGTGATTTATTGATGTTCATTATTTACAACAACAAATTTGTCACAACTTTGTATGAATTTGTGAGCAAAAGAAAAATGCAGCGTGGATGTAGTTGGTGGGGGATGGAGGGTATGCTTACAGTAAAATGAAGTTGGAGAAGGAGAGAGGGTATGGGGTGGGGTGTAGTGGGAGGAGGAAATTGGGGAAAAAATTTACTTTAATTTAAAAAGTTGTCAAAATGAATAGTAAAAAAAGCTGATAAATTGGGGGGATTGCATTTTTAGTGGGGTATGGTTGAGTGATTATATTTAATTTGAAGACCCACATAATAATATCATTATTTCGAATTATGATACATATATGTAATTAAAATAATATATATATATATATATATAATAAAATGAAAGATTAAGTATATTATGTAATATATTAGTGTATTTGGCACATATATGCACATGTTCCCTAATATACTCGGCCAAACATTTGGAGCGGCCTAGTTTACTTTCAATATCGGCCCAGTCCATTAACCCGCCTGGTTCAGACTTTCCCCAATACCAAACAACCTCGTTTTGTCCCGGATTAATCCCCACTCTTCATCTCACTTGATCCAATGATCAACAACAAATCTTGTGTTCCTCTTATAACTGTTAGAAACGACCACCCCTACCCCCAAAACCCTTTTCAGATCATCGCCCTTTCCCTTCTCTCACCATCTGCCACAAGCCATCGCCGGAATTCGTCCACTACGACGGCCAACCTCTAACTACCCACAAATTAATACCAGATATTCATTGTTTTCTCCTCACGACCATCCCACATTTAGCTTCTTCTAAAACCTCAATGAAATTCTCGATAGATCTAAGAACTGAACCCTAGCTACCACTCGGTCTTTTTTAATTTCCTCGATCGATCTGTCAGCTTTTACGGTTGAGACTTACATCATTAGAAAGCTGTTGATGAGAGCTATCCACCGGTGTAAGATTCACTCCGTTTTTTGAATTTCTGATCTTGGTCAACCAGCCGTTGATCGGCCATAACTTTTTCTGAGGTCACCTCTTTGCTTCATCTCGATATCAAACGAGTATAACTCATTCCTTTCTTCTTTTCTTGTTTCATTTTTGTGTGTTTATTTGTTCTATTAAATATAGTGGTGCCAATCATGTTTTAGGTTGATTAAGTGTTGATTGCAGATATTTTTATTAGTTGATAAACGAGTATAAAAACTCAATTAGGCGTATCATGATTACTTTATTTGGCATGAACTCTTGTTTCATTAAAATTGACTTGTCTATTTGATTATTCGTTTGTTTTTCTTTGTTGATTTGAGCCCGAGTTTTAGGGATTTGGATAAAAAGAAATCTAAAACGGAAAAGTAATAAGAACAGGGGGCAAAGAGTGTGATTAAAAAGTTGAAGGGGTATTTGGGAAATTAAACTAAGGGAATATTTGTTGTTAACAACCTGGAAAGTTCCAGGAGATAGGGAAAGGACTATTTTGGTAAAGAAACGAGTTAAAGGGGTCGGGTTTTAGGGGTAGGAGAAGTAATAACTAAAAGAAGACGGATGTGGTTAGCTTCCATTAATATAGTCACACCTTTGGTACTCTCTATCCTAGCTTTAGGAGCAAGGGTAGTCAACCTGTAATAGACTCGATATATAACAGCTAACTCACGAGTTTCGAATTTGCTGTTCATATTTATAGTTTAATATTAAGAGTTAATGTATCCAACACATTAGGATCATTAATATCAACAGAGAAATTAGGATAGCAATTGAAATAAACAGGGCCACCTGCTAAATGACTTTCAAGAGCTCCCAATAAAGAATCATCAAAATTAAGAAAACGTGCATCACGTAACAGTGCATAAACAGGAATATTAAGTCCTAAGCCCTCTGTTTCTGACTTGCGTAGAAAAATGAATTCCCTTAAGCAAGAGGTCAGTGATATGAAGTCTCGTCTTGATAAGATTGAGATTGAGGCCCTTACTTCTCAAGTCCTTAGAGAAGTTCCTGCTGCAACAGATAAAGGAAAATCTGTTTCTTTTGTTGAACTAGAACCTACTTCTAACTTCCCTGGAGAATCAATTGATCCCGGTCTTCTGAAGGAAGCCAGTCCTGCCAGTCCTTCTGTGTCCACCATTAAATCTCTCAGTCAGTAGAAAATAACTGAAAATGAGTTTCTGCATTTTTATATAACAAGACACTATGCAAATAGGGACCGATTCACTCTCACTCATCTACACACACACGCTCCAAAATATCAAGAAAGGGTGCAAATTTTGAAATCAGTATTCCAGATCTGGAAAGCTCTAAGTAGATTTTAGGTTGATTTTTATATCAAAAACAATACAAGAAAAAATGTGCAGCTGCTTCTATTTGGTTCAAAACAAGTCCTTTATACCGCATATTTTTATATATGAAAATATGCCATAAGTAAATTGATATAAATTCGAAAATGAAATGTTACATCCTACATTTTCGTACGCTAAAGTTTCATCGCAAGCTAATTGATGTAAACTCGTGAATGAGATTATTTGGGATCACAAGTATTATGCTACTCCAAACAAGTGATAATTAAAATCGTAAAGGTTAAAAGGTAAGAGAATCGAAGAAAATGAGTTTCATCGAAGTTTACAATTTAGGGATAGAATTCGGTCCAAATTATAGTATCCGATATTTATGGACTAGTGTATATAAAGTACCACATGACCACGATAATAAGGTGTACAATGTATGTTAAAAGTATGTATTATTTTAAATAATTTGAAATAATATTTGATTGTGATGATAATTGAATAATTATTGGATTAGGGGCATCACCAACATAATTAGGAAATCATGGATAATTATTAGGTGGGGACATCACCCCCACATGGTAAAAAGTGGAAAAAGTTCTAATGATGACTCTTAAGTTTATGCAATTAAATTAGATGATACATGGACAATATTTGTTTGTCAACCTTTGGTGACAACTCATCTATGCACGTGGAAAACATATAGAAAGTGAAGTTTATATTAGTCATCCGACTTCATCTTAATTCATATCATGATTCATTGGAGGAGTTATAGAAAGGGTTTCCAAGAACGGAAAAGGAGGGGACTTGGAAATTCATACGAGACCACATAATATAATAGCAATGGCATTTGTAATTTTAAGGAAATACAGTACATTTTTTCTTAAGAATATCATATGATTTTTTTCCTAATTCGATTCGCTGTTACGTATTTTGTTTCAAAAGACGTGTTAGAGGACTTGTCAAGAGAATCGATTCAGGTATGTTAAGGCTATCCCTTCTTTCTTTTTGGCATGATCTATATGATACAAACGAAACGAGTAAATACACGATTTTCATATATGAATATTCATAAATATACTAGAGGTTTCTATGTTCTTGATCCCCTATATGTCTTATTATCCTATCATCTTTTCATGGGTCTTAGAAAATATGTAAGTTGATAAAGTTTATTTTTTTATATTAATTAAAGGTATAATGGTCTTATGACATTTTGAAAGATTTTATTAATGTACTTGTCATGCATTGCAGTCATTTACATATACATTGATCCGTGACCTGATGCGTTACATACATGTATTTATGTATGTGTATCTATGTATATGAGATATGAAAAAAGGTTACTGCGTTATATACGCACCATTATCTGACCAGCTGGTATACGTTGATGATTTATCCATAGTGGTCGAGATGATATAATGGGAGGACCTCCGAGTCTTGATGGTCTTATGTACACATATACCTATGCATGGTATGACATTTGTACGCATATGCATTGTATTTTAAATATTAAATGGTTCACAGAGCTATTCAGACTTACATGTCGAGTTTTTTACTCCATGTGTCTTTCATGTCTATTATTTGCTAATTTTCATTCCTTATATACTCTGTGTATTATTTGTACTGATGTCTCTTTTGCCAGGGGACACTGCATTTTATGCCCGCAGGTCCCGATAGACAGGTTAAGAGTCCTCTAAGTAGGATATTAGTTCAACGGAAGGAGTTGGTGCGCTCGGTTAGTTCCAGAGTTGCTTATTTGGTCTGTATGATTAGTACATTCATTGATTGGTTTGGCGGCGGTCTATCCCAACCTTTATGATAACTGCACTCTTAGAGACTTATAGACTTATGTTGTGCATATGAAAGATTGTATGACCTCGACGGCCTATGTTCAGTGTGTGAGTGATCATTTTGGCCTTATAGGCCCGTATGTCACATGTATCAAATTGGATCGTCCTATACTAAGTATTCCCTTATGTTTATTCTGGTTAGCCTATGACGATCCATTTGGCCCATTTGTCAATGACAGTAGGATAAGAAAGATATGTAACGCTGGTACTTGGTTGAGTAAGTGTAACGATTTGGTCAGTCGTTTTGAGAGTTGCATCCCCATTTCCTATTTCTACTTCTTTTTGTATTCTTCAGCTATATTATGATATGTCAAGCGAGTTGGTTCGGGTCTGGAGTTGTTTCGGAGTGAATTTGAGACATTTAATCTCTTATGAGAAGGTTTGAGTTAGAAAAGTTAACAGGATGTTGGCTTGTGTCTAAATAATCTCGGATTTGAATTTTGACGTTCCGTTAGCACTCTTAGGTGATTTTGGAATTGGGTGCACATTCGGAATGTGATATGAAGGTCCATGTAGAATAAGGTTTTAATTGGTGAAAGTTGGAAATTTGGCGATTTTTATCTGCATTGGATAAATTAATATCGGGGTCGGAATGGATTTTCGAAAGTTGCATTAGATTCGTGGTGTCATTTGTGAGGTGTGTGTAAAATTTAAGGTCATTCGAACGTGATTTGATAGGTTTCAACGCCGTTCGCGAAATTTCGAAGTTTAGAAGTTCTTAGGCTTGAAGCCGAGGGTAATTTGGTGTTTTGACATTGTTTTGGGTTATTCGAAGGCTCGAGTAAGTTCGCATGTTGATATATGACTAGTTGGTATGTTTGGTTGAGGTCAAGAGGGGCTTAGGGTGATTCCGGATGGTTAACAGGGAGTTTGGAATTGGAAATTGAAGTTGAAGCTATTGCTGCTACGGTTTGCGCACATACTGATTGGCAACCGCAGTTGCACTTGGGGAGCCGCATATGCGGATGTTTAGGACTTGGACTGGAACACCACATATTCATAAGAGCGGTCGCATCTGCGAGCCCGCAAAAGCGAGATTGATTCAAGGATATTCACTGAGGTAAGTTGCTTGAGCTATATTATCATTAGCTATGGTATTTTTTCCATTGATTTCTCACCTATTCGTGGAGTTTTGAAGTGAAAATTTGGGGTTAGGGCTTGAAGTTTTGTAGAGTGTAATTTGACAATTTGGAAGACCAATAAGATTGGATTTTGGTGAAATTGGCATGTGTAGACTCATGAGTGAATGAGTTTTCTAGTTTTGTGACTTTTGTGAGATTTTGAGACGTGGGATCGGGGCCTGGGTTTGAGCCAATTTCAAGATTTGTGCCTAATTTAGTAGTTTTCTTATGGAATTGATTCCTTTGGCATGTATTGATTGTGTTGTATTATTTTTGGCTAGATTAGGGACGTTTAGAGGCTGACTCCAAGAGGAAAAGGCGTTGCGGGGTGGGATTTTGCTCGCATTGAGGTAAGTAAGAGTTATAATTTTGGTCTTAACGGTATGAAACCCCGAACATTATGTCTTGTGACTATTTTGGAGGTTATACACATGCTAGGTGACGCGCGTGTGGGCCTGCACTGAGGGGATTGTGACTTGATCTGTCCCCTAAAAACTGAAACTTGAACAACATGCTGTTAGCTCTATGCTCTTTTTGTGTTATTAAAGATAAACTGCAAATCATGTTACAAACCATGCATAAGCTATATGTTGACACTGTTCAGTGCCGTGTTACATGTTGAATTGTTTGTTAAATGCTATTTGTGCTCAATCAAAACTTTTACTCGTATATCATATCTCAGTCTCTGTATTCTATCTAATACTTCATGTTATTGCTGTTTGGGATGATTTTCCTGATTTTTTGAGAGCCAGAGAGGTTGGAGAGATTGATGACTAAGTGAGGCAAAGGGCTTGATTGTAAGAATATTTATGGGGTCGGGCTATACGCCGTAACAGGTTTTATTAATTCATGACCTAGTGAGGCCGAGGGCCTGATTGATTTATGACATGATTGGCTTATTATAGCGCTTATGCTGAAGCAGTCCCTCCAGAGTCTGGACACCCTTCGTGAACGCAGGTACCTACCGAGTGCCGAGTACCGAATGTCGAATGCTGAGTGCCGAGTTATTGTCAGGTATGAGTGACTAGGAGAAACGTGTAATTGTGAGGTTGGAGGTATTGGGAGGACTGAAAGATGATTTCCTAAGAGGCAGTGATTACATTATTTATGTACACAATTGCTTTATGCTAATGTTTTGAAAATTGTTGAAAGATATTCTTATCTGATTTTAACTTCAACTTGCCTGAAATAAACTGATTTGACTTGAAATATTAGAACTTGAGAACATGACTATCATTCCTTTCTAAGATCATTGAAATGAACTAAATTGTGTAACTTGTCACTATCTTCAGTTCCTTATTTATTATTGTTACTTACTGAATTGTCATATGCACGTTATTCCCCGCACCTTGTGTGCAGATCCAAGAGTTGTTGGACGCGTTGATTGTTAATAGTACCAGTAGCTGGTCATTGAAGATTTCCAGGTAGCTGCCGGCGTTTGCACCCTCGATTTCTTCTTCTGTATTTTTCCTTATTCTTGTATTTCGAATTCCAAACTACGTTAGTCTTGTTATTTTTGTCTCAATTGTGTTAGATGCTTATGACTAGTGACACCCTGATGTTGGGATTTATTTCCGCACTTATGTTTGGGGTTCACCCTGTTTTTATGGCTACAATTTCAGTTATTTTACGAGTTTTGGTTACTTTTGGTTTTTGTTGAAAACATTTTGGTAATGTCGGTTGGCCTAGCATCATTGTTAGGTGCCATCATGACGGGCCGTGTATTGGGTCGTGACAAGTTGATATTGGATCCTAGGTTACATATGTTTCACGAGTCATGAGCAGGTTTAGTAGCGGCTTGGTGATCGGTACGAGATGCCTATACTTATCTTTGAGAGGCTACAGAACCTTTAGGAAAACTTTACATTCCTGAATTCTTATTGTGCAAATCCCTTGATACTGGTAACTAAGCTTCTATTATTCTATTCTCTCATAGATGGTGAGGACACGTGCTACAGGTTAGGACAAACATCCACAAATATCACCAGTTGGGGCTGCGAGAGGCCGAGGTTGTGGTAGAGGTCGTGGTAGGGGTAGGGGTGTATCCCACACAATAGCTAGGGCAACACTTGGAGATCCACCAGTTGCGCCAGTATAGGATCAGGTCCCAGCCGTGGAGCACTAGCGGGACCAGCTTAGACATTAGCTGTGACCTCGTGATTCCAGGTCTTCAAGAGACCTTAGCTCTGATTCCGACCATATGCACCAGTCTTGCTCAAGCAGTCTCAGTTTCTACTACAAAAACTACTTCCCAGGCCAGGGGGGCACTCAGGCTCCCTCCGCACACACATCCAAGCAGGTAATTCAGGGACTTCAAACACCGGAGGCACCACCAGCCCAGCTGGTTGCACTTGATCAGAACTATGTGGTTCCAGTCATGCCTGATGATGAGCATCGTATATTAGAGTGGTTTGGTAGACTTTAGCCTCCGGATTTTAGTGGTGCAGACGGGATGATGCCCAGGGTTTCTTCTACCAGTTATCCTGGTGTTAGGCTCCTTTCAGTCTGCCCCACCAGCACCAGGGAGTTGTTTTGAGTTGGGAAGTTTGGGCATATGTGGAGGCAGTTTCCTTATCGTCAGGGAGGTCCAGCGTAGTTGAGGGGTCAGGTTGCATATTCACCACCATTTACATCACCACCTGCCTGGTTAACTTGAGGTGGAGCTGAGTCTGCTAGGGGTCTCCCAAGAGGGGGAGGCCGATCAGGTAGAGGTCATGCTCATTTCTATGCTCTTCCTACCAGACCAGATACCATTGTTTCAGACACATTGATCACATGTATTGTCTCAGTATGTCACCGAGATACCTCTAAATTATTTGACCATGGTTCCACCTATTCATATTTATCCTCGTATTTTTCTCATTATCTGGATATAGCCCTGTGAGTCTTTAGTTTTATCTATTCTGTATCTACTCTAGCGGGTGATACTATTATTATGGACCGTGTGTATAAGTCGCGTGTAGTGACCCTTGGGGAATTAGAGACTAGAGTGGATCTCCTACTGCTTAGTATGGTTTAGTTTGTTGTAATATTGGGCATGGATTGGCTGTCTCCCTATCATTCTATTTTAGATTGCCACACTAAGATTGTAACGTTGGCGATGCTGGCGTTGCATTGGATTTAGTGGCGAGGTTCTTTAGATTATTTCCCAGTAGGGTGATTTCATACTTGAAGGCCCAACAAATGGTTGGGAAGGGTTGTTTATCCTATTTAGCTTTTGTGAGAGATGTTAGTGCATATATACCTACTATTGATTCTATTTCAGTGGTGCGCGATTTTCCATATATATTTCCTGCAGACTTGTCGGCCATGCTGTTGGACAGTAATATTGCACCTATTCTATTTGTGAAGAAGAAGGATGACACTATGAGAATGCACATTTATTATACGTAGCTAAACAAAGTCACAATTAAGAATAAGTATCCTTTGCCACGTAGTGATGATCTATTAAACCAGCTTCAGGGAGCAAGTGTGTTCTCCAAGATTGGTCTTAGGTCAGGGTATCACCAGTTGAAGAATAGGGACTCAGACATCCTTAAGAAAGCTTTCAGGACCCGATATGGTCATTATGTGTTCCTTGTGATGTCTTTTGGGTTGACCAATGCCCCAACATCATTCATGCATTTGATGAATAGTGTGTTCCATCCTTATATCGACTCTTTTGTTATTGTATTCATTGATAACCTGGTGTAGTCTTGTGGATGTGAGAAGCATGCCCAGTATTTGCAGATTGTGTTGTAGTGGTTGAGGGAGGAGAAGCTTTATGCTAAGTTCTCCAAGTGTGAGTTTTTGCTCAGTTCAGTGGCATTCGTAGGGCACGTTGTGTCCAATAAGGGTATTCAGGTTGATCTGAAAAAGATAGATGCGGTCCAGAGTGTCCCAGACCGTCCTCAACTACAGAGAGTCATAGCTTTCTTGGTTTGGTGGTTTACTGATGAGTAGGGATTTTAACCTATTATTTGCTCTCTTTTACTTGTGTTTTCGGCCAGAAATCAATTCTCAGAAAATAATGTAATATGCTTTCTTGTAGGAATTATTCAAAATGAGTCTAAGGAGTCATAATTAACTTACAAAGGACTCAAAATATGAACAAAAACTAAGACTGGGCCAAGAGATCTGAAGTGCGGACCATACAACTATTAAGCGGCCGCGAAAGCCAGAACGCGATCACGAACCGCGAAAGAGAGGCTCATAGAGTTGAATTTTCAAGCTAAAAGATAAGTGCGTACCACTCCAGATATGTGTGGCGGGGAAAGTCACTCTGCAACCACAATGGAAATTATGCAGACCGCGATGCATGAAGTTTAGAGAGCTCACAACTTGATTAAAAGAAAGAAGTGCGGTCCCCATCAGAATTGTGTGGCCGTTGAAGTCCCTTACGCGATAGTGATTGAAATTATGCAGTCCGCGAAGCTCGGCTCAACCAGGATACATAATTTTAGAATGCGTACCGCGATCAGAATTACGTGACTGCGAAAGAAAGAATGCGGCCGCGCTCAAAATTACGCGGATGCACAACCTCCGCAGGGTTTTTTTTTGTCTGAAAATATCAGTTTTGTATAAATAGAACTTTTTGTCATTTTAGGTTATGTTATATATTAGAGGAGCACCTGAGACATCTAAGTTTATTGCTTTTGGAGATTTTATATTAGATTCATTTTTTAACATTAGATTTTCATCCTTTAATCTACTATTATGAATTTTATCTTTATTTCATCTTTAGTTTATGTTAATTCCATGAGTAGGTAAACCCATATCTAGGATTGTGACCCAACCCTAGTGTGGGTATTTGATGGCTATTTGATTTTAGGGCGCGAATGTGAATGGGTTAGTGATATTTAGCCGAGTTCTTGCAAGAACTATAGAATTAATGGTTGTTGATGACATTCAAATCCACTACTAAAAAGTAAATAGACACGGTCGCATGTAAGAAAACTATCACTTTTCGCGCAATGCCAAACACTTTGGATTGAAAACGTTTATACCTAAATGCGAAAATATAAACTAACCTAGAAAGCAAGTAAAATAATCAATAACTACAAGTATGAATGAATTGGGAATTACACTCAAGTAACGATCCAATCTATTTTACAATTTTACAAATATGAGCAAGTTTATGTTAATTAGCTACGGATAATAATTCTTAATTAGCTTCTTCTGAAGACTAGCAATACTTTCTAATTGAATTATTCCTAAAATAGTTAAGAGATTAAGCACACCCAAAATGGCTAC
This sequence comes from Nicotiana benthamiana, assembly GCA_034376525.1. NCBI lineage: Eukaryota > Viridiplantae > Streptophyta > Magnoliopsida > Solanales > Solanaceae > Nicotiana > Nicotiana benthamiana. The sequence goes on along the minus strand of CM067330.1, from coordinate 6,465,658 downwards.
AAGTAGTTCAATCCTATTCCTAGGTAAAATCTATAAAATGAGGGTTAAAGACTCAAGTTCTTGCTAATTAATCTTTCCCAACCCCAAATTATCGTTTCCAAAATTAATTTGGAGTTAATGCTTGAGTCCTAGGGTTAGCTAACCTCTTTGGAAACGTTAAAGTACAAGAATATTTAAAATAACAACAACTCACTTCATAAATAAATAAAAATCATTTAATACATAAGCACAACAAGGTATTTAATCCACACTTCAACTATGAATATTTCTATAAACAAGATTCAAGTGTTGAAAATAAATACTACACACATAAATATTCAATACAAAGCGAAGAAATGAAGAAATAAAAATAAATGGGTAAGAAAATCTTAACCACAAGCTTCAAATCTTCAAGGCCAAATTGTGTGTGCAAACCCTATCTTCAAGAAATTGTTCTCTCTAGTTCTAAGAACTAAAAATTAGCCGAATATGTTCTGCAAACGAGCTAAGTCAGGCATTAAATGGTTTTGGCATAAAAAATATAAAATTTCATTTCTGCCCAGATTTCATGAATCGCGATCACGTAATAAGGATTGCGATACCAGAGAGTTAAGATGATGACTACTGCGATCGCGTAACACTGATTGTGATCGCGTATAGTATGACTCAAAACATCTGCAATAACATGCCCAGATAGGAAGTTCGAATCAGGCTTGGTTACCGATTGTGTCAGTTATTAATTACAAAGGTGAAATTAATTTTATCAGTCGTTATCACCTAAGGCTTTCCTAAGTGTATGAGCGAGATCCTATGAACATGATATCTATTATTGATTCAGAAGTATAGCAAAGCAACATAGTTTTAAGACAAATGATTCGGAATTCTTATAGGCATGCTTTCTAAACCATGTTAAATAAAAGGAAAATGTTGTTCAAAAATAGTTCAGAGTCGACCTGGTTGGTTTCATATCCTATAGACAGGATTTCTAGTATTGCTCTTTATTTAGTCCTATAGGCATGATTTCTACAAAAGGGGTAATGATTTTAAACAACGACACGATATCTGATTTTTAAAACCATTTGGATCTTAAGAACATGGTATCTAAGTGTGGCAATGACATGCAAAATTTAAGCAAATCCTATAAGAAGGTTCTCTATATGCAGTGACAAATATGCAATATTTAGATCCTATAGGCATATTCTCTAAATGTGGGACATGCAGAATTTTAGTGAAAGTGGATCTTATAGACATGGTTTCTGAATGCAGAATTTAAAATCGTAGATCCTATAGGCATGATGTCTACCCTATAAGCAAGTGTAAATACCCAACTCTTTTTACTAGCCAACCCCAATATTTATTACAAAATTATTACAGACGCAGTAATGAATTACATCGAAAGATAAAAAAGAAAATTACAATTAGAGGAGGCCAGATTCCTGACATCCTTTCTGAGTTATGGACCAAACCACTTCAAATGCCATTTGTTTCAAACCCTTTCTCAAACTAGAGTGCGTTGGAGCTCCCTAAGGGCCTCAAAAGGACCCCGGGCAGTGCCCATACCTAATTTTTATAACCAAAATAGGGATAGTGCAGAGTGGAAGTGTTAGCCCTCACGTGTCCAAGTTCATAGGGAGCTCATGGGTCCCAAGGCAAGGCTCACATGAGGAGGGCAGAACTTAAGCCTTAGAAGATAGTGCAAGTACAGAAACAAAGTTCTAAGATATGAGGAAATAAAGGAGAGGGGTAAAGGGTGGTAGGGGAACAGTTTCAGAGTTGATAACTTCATACAAAAGAGATTCAGGGGTTAGGAATAGCAAAGAGCCTATGTATTTAGGGAAGGGTCAGCTTTGGGCATGACAACAATAGAAGATACTGGCATGCCTATAAGCCCAGTAGAACACACAACACTAGAGAAAACATAGAGTTTGTGATCCCAGGGAATCAAGTTTGAGTCATGGACAACAATGTTCAATATTACCATGCCCCATATCAAACACATTGGGGATGGGGGATTTAAGGTTCACAAAACATTAATTCAGATCAGAAAAGGCAGAATACAACATGTTTAATGATGGAACTGAGTTAAATATAAATAAGAGGCAAACAGGAATGGCATAAATAGTAAGAAAACACGTTGTTGTTGATACTGAAAATTAGTTAGAATATACCAGTTCAAAGAAGCAAAATGAAGTAAAGAAAGGTAGCAGGAATTCAAAATATAGCTTTGGTTTTCAGCCAGCTATATAGGCCACAGTACAAGTAGTAAAGCAAGAGAGTGTTTGAGTGTAAGTGTGAGTTCAGAACTAGAAGTTTTTGTGTTTGTGCTAATGAAAGAGCAAGGTATTTATGGTTTAAAAACATGTAAAAAATAAGGCAAGAATCATAGTTTAGCAGTAATTATGGAACTATGTACTAATTAAAATCAAATCAGTATAAGTACTTCCTTTAGTTAAGGAGATAAATTTAAACGATAACATGCAAATACTAAATAAGGAACGAAATCATATAAGGCTGAATATAATCAATAAGTAAATATTTTCAGCATAGTACGATTACACAATATGCAATAGAGACTAGGTTCATCAGATTCTAATCAAGGAAATGTCGGTAAGAATCAAGTACCAATGTAACCAAAGTAAGGGAATTAATCAAATTGAGTACAAAAGGCAGGGATAGATGGTTCAAAGGAAAATGTTCAAATTAGACCAAGAAACAGGGAAATCGGTAAGGCGAAACAAGGAAAGAGTCAATTACTTAACATACGAGTGAAATCAGAATTTCTCAAGGTATGGTTTGAAATCTGTCCAAAATTTAAGGTCATTTAAGAGGGTAATTCAGCATATAAATAGAGTGCATAAACATTAGGCATGCGAGGCCAAACTATGGCGAAAAGAAGTGGCATGTAATAACAATCACATAGTCAGTAGACAGTGAACTATCGAAACATGGTAGTCACCTAGGTCAACTTCATCAACTTAGTAATACAGAAAAGAGAGGGGTATCAGAAGCATGCAAAGGGTCAAGTAAAAAGGCCATTCTGAAAAAGTATAGTCGAGTTTCAATGATTTCAAGAAACCAAATCACATAAAGAACAGAGGCTAAATAAAAGGATTTTGAATCTAGTCGAGCAACTTCAAACAGATGAAGTAGCTTCATAAGCTCGAATAGGCCCCAAACGAATTAGATTTATTTTTAAGCCAGTCGAATTTAAAGATGATGAACAAGTAAATCACACAAATAATAGTCTCAAAACTCGAATGAACCCAAAATTAGGGTTTTGAACATCAGTCGAGTTTGGAGATGAAACACAAGTAAATCAAACAAATGCTAACAAAAACATATTCAGAAACCTCAAAATAAATTAAGGCCCTTAACATGCAAAATCAAGTAGGAGAATGTCATAAGGAAATATAGCAAAACATGTCAAATAAACTTACAGAAAAACCAGTCGAAAAAGATAAGGGTTTTTAAAAGAAACTTTGAGAAAATATTTAGAAGTTTAGAGCAAACACATATCTAAAACAGACCTAAAACAAAACGGAAGAACCTTGAAGGTTTAGGGTTTTAGAAGAATCCCAAATGGTGAGAAAGTCTTTGAAAACCATCGATCTAAGAAGAAGAGTCAAGATGTCTGACTCGAATGGCCATGGATGGCCGGAGAAAGGTTAGAGACGACCGGAGAACAGCCATAAACTGAAATCAACCAAGGTCTGGACTATGCTTTCAAGGATCTAGTCTTGAAACTATGATAATCAGACATGTAGAAGCCATAAGAGGTGGATACAGGCCTCCGATGACCTTGGAGGCCATTGCTTTGGAAGATTTTAATGTTTTAGTTGAGGGTGGTAGATAGGGTATTGAGAGGATCTGAAGGGGAAAAGGGATTCAGAGACGTGAAATGGGATGGGGTAAGAGGTCATTTGGGTTTAATAAGGAAAGGTCCAATGTTGGCCATTGATCTAAATGATCACGGGTCATGATTGAAAGGAATTAGATTAGACGTCGTTCAATTAAATCATATAGGAAAGCGTAAAGATTACACATAGTAACGCTTGACTGTATCTGAGTTGATAGATTTTGGTCAGACTTCTCTGTCCATTTATGCAATTATGAGGGCTCCTCTTGTCAAAACCCGATGAACCATGTACGAACCCCCCAGTTGAGAGAGAACTTCCCTTTGGATTCATCTTGAAGTGGGAAAACTTTCTTTAACACAAGCTTCCCGGTGTGAACTGTCTCGGCTTGCTTCATATGTGCCTTGCACACATTCTATGCTGGCATCAATTCAGATACATCTTGAATAAGTCCCTTGAACAACAAAAAAACACTGTAAGAGTTCATCCAATGCAATCTTAAATATTAATGTAAAAATAAGATTAAAACAATACGCATACCTTCTCATATAAGACATAATTGTTAGTCATTTACCTTCAGATTCTGTTAGTTTCAAGTCATCCATTAGACACCTAAAAAATCAAGACCAACTATTCTTGGTCTTTCTCAACCACTGCCCAAGCAACACAGTACATATAGTTATTAAAAACATTAGAAATGCATGACAATAGCTCACTTTTACAAAACTTCCTTCATAAGGCACCATCAAATCCAATTATTCTTCTACACCCTTCTAACCAACCTGTTTTCAAAGTATGTAAACAAATGTATATCCCCACAAAGATCTCTTTTACCAAGTTCTATTTATTTAGAAGTCCTCACCCGAATAATGCTGCCTAATTTAGTAGTTCTTATCATGTAAGCATAATCATAATTCCTAGCAAACTCTATTTTGTAATCACCTAAATACTTACCATTACCTTTTGTCTAGCCGTGGCACATATTTCTTTTTCTACATACACAACATACTTAATCCTTATCAACTCTTGTAGCTTATTGAGCTTTATGTTAGGCCGACTAATGATCTTATCTTTGATGTTTAACTATCCAAGATATGTTAGCAAGCTTGTTCCTTGTGACTAGGAAGCATGAATAGACATGGTAGTATGTGTTAAAAAAAGAAAGTTATATGTGTGCCCCTGTAAACTGCTTAAAATATGTTATCTACATCTACTAGAGTTAAAACATCTTGCCTGACCCTATTCCTCTCATTTTGTCTCAACATTAAATGAACTCTCCTTTGACAACATAGTCTTGTAAAGCAAATCTAAATTATGTAACATTTTTTAGAGACCATTCCCAGTTGGAAAACAATTTTCTTACAGTTAGGGTCAAAGTAGACCTTTCTAATGTATCTTCTTGGAGGAAGGTTATATATCATATCATCTTTATCTATATTTGCATCATCGTCAGTATTATCCTCACCCCCTAGATCTGAATGTCTTGGTACTGCTCATCCCCTCCCAATTTTCCAGCATATTTAGCAGTTTTGTCCTTGAAAATGTCTTCAAATCTAGGGTCAATGCCTATAGGGCTACTAGGTAGCTCATCCACATTAACATCATTAGATCTCTCTTTCCAGTTCTTCTTATTTACTTTGGTCTGTCTAGCAGCAACGAGATCAATTTTTATATTATTTATCTCTCCAACAACAGCCTCATCAGCATCATAAAGTAAGTCATTTTTATCCTCTTCAGCAGAAACACCCTGATATTCATCATCCTCACTCTCACAATTACTCTCAAACTCATCACAATCTGAATCTATGGCTAGATGAAAGTTGTAAAACTCTCCTTCATCCTCAATAGAATTTTCTGTATCAACAGCCCTCCTTTTACCCTTCCCCTCAGTGAAACAACAACTATTTTTATAATTGGTAGGTGAGTTTTTTGCCCTAGCATTAGCTCTATCTTGTTTTCCCTTTTGGAACTTCACTAAAGCCAGTTGTTTGGTCATATGAAATATCACTGGGGTCCACACAACTACTTAATATTTCATGCAATTCAATATTAACACATGGTATTATGATAGTGTGACATAAATGAACATCAATAAAATCTCCATCATGAAGGCCTTTCCAGAATTCTAACACATCACCATCATACTTAATAAATCGAAATGATTCTTTATTTACTTGGCGTGCAAATTTCTCCACATCTAAGTACCCCATATCGTTTGCCCATTTGTTGAATTAAATAACATGCAATTCATTAGTCTCAGCAGTTACAATAGTAGGTCATGTTATACCATTTTCATACCTCATTAATGGGTCAACTACCAGTTGTCCTTGATGGTGAAATTGTAATTTCACAAGAACAACCATCATGTCTTGCTACGCCTATGAAAATAAGATAAGATAAGGCCCAATTAGTAAAATTTTTAAAATAAAGAGATAATACTGTTTGAAAAAGAACAAGCAAATGTTGGAAAATAACTCTAACTTTATTACTTTAAGAGACAAAAAAATTCAATATGATAAAAAGCTCTAATTTTTTATCCTTATATGCCAAATAAGCGATTGAATCAACAAATCTAGAGAAAAAAAAAGAATTTAGTATGTTATTCCAAAAATCCCTAATTTTAAATCCTAAATAACGAAAGAATCATAATATGCATACAAAATATTATTCTATCATGACCAACTTTAATAACGAATAAAAATACATTAAAGCAACCAAAAATTTCATGAAAGACAACCATCGACACTTTAATGACTTCTACGTTTCTGGTGGAGGAGAAAGGGACGGTACACGATTATCTAAGATTCTTACTTTTGGACCGATTTTGAAAGAAAAAGGCATAACACAACCTTCCTATGATATAATGGAATCCTATGATAATGTTCGCTCCATTTTGAGCTGACGAGTGAAAATGTTAGGGGAGAATTGAGAGAGACGACTGAAAAAAATAAAAATCAAATAGTGTTTTAGGGCAAAAATGAATGGAAAATATAGATACTTAGTGGTTTTTCACGCCTAACACGTGGCATGTTTTTATTCGTTTATTGTTTACTGGGCTGCTATGTTTGTGAAATTGTAATGCTCGTGCATTGAATCATAGGTCGGAGATGTTTATTAGTTCACCTATGCTCAAGTTTAAGTATTCATATGAAAATTTTAAAAGTTCATTTACCGACATGGCAATCGGGTATAGTTTAAGTAACCAGGAGGCCTTTTGCCTTATCAATATTGTCCAACAAGTTATACCATACATATAAGTTGTCACTTTTACCATATTCTTTCTTACTATTAAAATTTACTCGTAATTATGATATAAGCGAATAATCCGTAGCTCACAACTGTAGTGGTGAAAAAATAGATTAAAAAATAGTTATTCATACATTAAACAATTATCCATTCACTTATGGCTCAATTGGTCTTGTGGCTCTTTACAAATTTATTTTTTTATGACCCTATTTCTTTTTTATACACATGAGAGATTTATTTTTATGCGTAAGAGATCTGTCTTTTTCACATAAGTGATCTTAAAAGGTCATTTTCTTAATCTTAAAATTGTAAAGGAGCATGATGTACAAAAAACACTTAAAAAATGTATTGGATAATAATTTTTAAAAATGGATCAAATATGGATAAGATCCATACTATCCACTTAAAAAGGGATAACCAATGGGTTTTAACTTTTACATTTACAAAGACTCAAATTTGTGGTTCTGTAATTGTGTAAAATTTTAGATTTTACATGTGGACATCTCTCGAGGGAGACACGCGACAATGGAGACATGATGGATATGAGTCAGTAGTCAGCTAATACCGAATACAGATATGTGATCGGTATTATGTGAATTCCAAATGATACAAAGATCGGAGAAGTAAATTTGAAAGCAAGGCACCACTTGAAAAAACTAACATTGAAGAGGTAATCTTTATAGAATACAACAACAACAACAACCCAGTATAATTCCACTTAGTGGGGTCTGGGGAGGGTAGTGTGTACGCAGACCTTACCTCTACCCTGGGGTAGAGAGTTTGTTTCCAAATAGACCCCCGACATCCTTCCCTCCAAGAACTTCCCACCTTGCTCTTGGGGAGACTCGAACTCACAACCTCTCGGTTGGAAGTGGGGGTTGCTTACCATCAGAGCAACCCCTATTGTCTACAACAACAACAACCCAGTATAATCCCACTTAGTGGGGTCTGGGGAGGGTAGTGTGTACGCAGACCTTACCCATACCCTGAGGTAGAGAGGCTGTTTCTAAATAGACCCCCGACATCCTTCCCTCCAAGAACTTCCCACCTTGCTCTTGGGGAGGCTCGAACTCACAACCTCTCGGTTGAAAGTGGGGGTTGCTTACCATCAGAGCAACCCCTCTTGTCTTTATAGAATCTCAGCATTTATTCCCAACGTTATGCAACCATCAAGAGAGGATTCTATTTATTCTTATGGAAGCGAGATATGGGGATCTTGTCTCCTCAATTTTTACTTTATATAATAATATTTGTACTCATTAAAAGGATATGAAATACAAGGAGAGAATCTCTCTTTTTCTTAGTACCATACATAGTTTCAAACAAAAAGGCTTTGTTAAAGTTTTCCAGTTAGCTCGATTCCGGTGGCATTTAACTAAAATACATGCTTGTTCTTTCTTAGAGTATTTTTATAATATTATCTTTGTTATTTATAATTTACTAATTAGATCATTTTTAGTTACGTGTCTATAAAATATGTATACAAATTTAATTATTATACTTCTTTACGGGTAGACAAATTACTCAAGTTTGAGAGACTAAAAGTTCTTCCAAATTTTATTTTTTTAAAAAGTCGTGAATAATATAAATATTCATATTATACGTCGATTAACTTATTTTTATTCATATTAATTATAAACCAGATTAAATAATTTTTTACAAATTATCCGTTTTTACCCATCGATACCCGACCCACATGTATGCCATCCATACTCACGAGTACAAAGAAATTAAACTCCAAACAAAAAATAAGAAAAAGGAAAACGCAGGAATAAAATGTAAAGCTGGACGGTACAACAGTCATTACATAATCTTCCCTCCAATGTAACGAAATAAACCGTCCACAAATCTGATGGCAAAAACACGAAGAAAAATAAATAAATAAGTAAATAAATTAAATTAAATTCACAAAAGGTTCATTTCTTTTTTGGTAAATAGATATTCATTTCTCTACTCCATTGAAGGAATAATTTCAAAAGAACTCTTGAAGGCAAACGGATTTTAGCTGAAAAATCCAAAGTTATGAGCAATTTGAGGTCAATATGTAGACCACAAGCTGTGTATTTTTCAATAACCTGTTGTTGCAGAGACTTATTAGGTAAATCAGCGGTTAGGCTTTCAACCCGAAGCCCTAATTCAGCCCCTCAATGGATGAAACCTTCGGTGCTGCAATCGTCATGGTACAGTACTTCGAGAAGAATTGAAACCTGGAATTATCGATTGAATCAGCAGAGGAAAACTGTGACTACCTCTGCTTACAATTGGAACGACTCCAAGTCTCCCTATGAAACTCTCGGTATATAAATTTTTGTTTTTGTTTTCTGTTTCCAGGATTTTTGTTCAAATTTTATTATTTGGATTTAAAGGTGTGAGGTATTTTTACAGTATTAGTGTCGTTTAATCCGTATACTTACCATACTTTCTAGGTTAATGACCGCTACCTTATTATAGACAGTTACATGTTGTCCACTGTGTATTTTCTAGGTTACTGATATAACACTTACTATAGCCAATTATCTGTGCTTGCTTGTACTTTAGGTTACTGATCTAGCGCTTACTATCAGTGGCGGAGCAACACACGAAAAAGCCAAGGAGATTCAACATCTACTATAACAACAACAACAACAACTACCCAGTATAGTCCCACAAAGTGAGGTTTGGGGAGGGTAATATGTAGACGAGCCTTACCCCTACCCGAAAGAGCAGAGAGGCTGTGTTCAATCGACCCTCGGCTCAGTACAGGAAACGAAAAACAAAAACAAAAACAAAAGAGCATTAGTAACTCCAGCAGAAATAGCGTAAATAATTATCTAAACATAAGAAACATAAATAAAATAGCATGCAATAATATCATACAGTAACTACCATAAATAACTACCATAAGGGAGACACAAGCCAAAACACAAATCATCTATGGATAGCCCTGCCAAGCCTCACCCAACCCCGGGTGGGGAGTATGAAAAACTCTTAGGAGCCCCTATCCTACAACCCTGATACTAGACCTCCTGACTTTCCTATCAAGGGTCATGTCCTCAAAAACCCGCATTTTAGCCATGTCATGCCTAATCACCTCTCCCCAATACTTCTTAGGCCTCCCTCTGCCTCGCCGAACACCGAGCATCAGGACTTCTACTATATACATAAAAATAATTTTAACCTCGTATAGTGTAATTTCTGGCAAAGGGTTGAATCCCCTTCCACCTCCCTAGCTCCGCCCATGCTTAGTTGGCTTTTAAATGACCTAGTAGGTGTAAAGTATTTTTACATTAGTTGTGTATAAAACTTATACTCTTAGTTTGCTTGGATTTAACTTATATACAAGTGATAGTTTAAAAAAAAATTGCATAGTAAGTGTAGGTTAATTGGCTATAGAAAGCCTTTTACCATATATTCTAGGTTACTAATCCATGTTTCGAATAGATGCTTACTTGTAATTAGTTTCCAAGTAAGCTGCTTATGTAAATATTATTCAGATTGTCCATTTCAAAAAAAAATCCAGTTCAAAAATATTATTCAGATTGTCAATCTATAAAAGTTGAGCTCGATTTGATGGCAACTACGATGAGAAAATATCTTATAGAAAAAGCAGAGAGAATTAAAGCGCTATAAGAATCTGTTAGATTATGAAATAGAAGGTAGAAATTATTGATGCTTTCTGATGAAATATGTATTTGCATTGGTTTTGGTTAGGAACATTTCTGTTGTTTTAAATACATGAACGTTAGCGAAGTATAGAGTATGGGAGTTATAAAACTGTGTCGAAAATGAAATATTTAGCTCTGCTAGCTCAAGTGAACATAATACAACGACCAGGAAGCTGGAAAAAGCAAATTTCAGAGAATACATCTTTGTTAGAAAATTAAGGGTATGTTTGGTATGAAGGAACGGAAAATATATTTTCCACTGTTTGGTTGGTTTAAATGTGTTGGAAAGCATTTTCCTCATCAACTCATTTTCCTCCAATTGGAGAAAAATGTTTTCCCTAACAAAAGAAGGGAAAATACTTCCAAAACTCTTTTTCAACCTTCCCCGCCCCACACCAACCCACCCCCAGACCCCCACCTACAGTGCAGACCCTTTCACTCTCACTTTTTGCATTTCAATGCTTTTGCATTATTTGGAAAAACTGATGCAATGTGTCTGTTTGCAGAACTCGAAAGGGATGCAGAAGAAGAACAAATAAAGATGGCATATAGGCGTTTAGCAAAGTTTTACCATCCAGATGGTTTGTGCTTAATCTTATAATTGTCATTTAGTGCCGTCTTCATACTACGTTTTTTCCTTTATTTTCTTTTTTCTGGTATTAGCGTCAGTATATTATACACTTGTATTTGACCTGATCTAGTTTAGACTGTAGCTATATTCATATTCATGTACATAAAAGATTTTGTTTGGTATACTACTCCTTGATATCGAATTCATGCCCTTGAATAGAAAGAAAGAAGAAACTCTCTCATAGTATCTATTCATGAGCTTGTATAGGAAGAAAAAGACTTTGTATCTACATATGCTTGAATATGTGAGCGTAAATTTGTCAAGTTGGTTCTACGTCCAGATTTTTGGACATTTTATCTAGCAAGCTTTCTTATAACATTATATTTAAGTTGTATAACTAGTTGAGCTTTGATGTAACATTACACTCCAGTCTTCCTCGCATCTCCCACTCTACCTCCCTCCCCCACCCCTCCAAAAAAAAAAAAGAGGAACTGTTCCGAAACCCACCAAAAGAAATCCCCTCTCCAGCTTTTATTATGACTTAAGTTGTCTTCACTAGTAAGATGCCTTTCTACTTCTTCTTTTTATGTACTATGCTTTTGATATAATCTCCCATTAGCTTTTGAACTGATTTATATGATGTGTTTTTGTGACCTATTCCTGAGCATAAAAGCTGTATTTGATAAGTCCAAAGCTGGCCTGTCAGCAAAGCTAATTCACGAATTTTGTTAGGAAATATTTTTCTGCGTTCCACGAGATCGTTACCATCAATATTTGATTTATTGAGGTGTTCCGTTTGCAGTTTCTCACAAGTCGAAAATGGACATAACATAGACAAGATTTTAGTACGCATAGAACTAATAGTAGTTGGAAACATTTAACCTTACAAAATCCTTTTCCTAGCTCAACGGGTTTGGTCAAAATGCTACAGTTGTGTGAACGTCCATTATCTCTATCACGAAATCTCAAATGAACAAAACTTCAGTAAGCTGAGTCCTCTTGCCCGGCTAGGCTGTTGAAATTCAAAATTCAAGAAAAACAATAATCCAGTAAAAATGTTGGATGTTATAGGACCGCAAACTTCAAGTGGTTGGCAGTTTGGGAATTTAAGCCTCGATGGAGAGATTAATTATGATGGTTATATGTTTTACTTTCCTTCTGACTTGAGCATGGGCAGTGATCTCCTTATTCTGTGGTAAAACAAAAATACAGAAAAACAAAACATGGTTGCCGTCTCATGAGGATCAATCTTGGTAATTTCTTGTTGCTTCAGAGTATTGATTTCCTAAAGCCCTTCACCAGGCTGTTTTCTTCTATATGAAATTAACTTCTGTTTCTCCTTTAAGTTTATAATGGCAGAGGGACTCTTGAGGAAGGAGAAACTGCTGAAGCTCGATTCATTAAGATTCAAGCTGCTTATGAGCTGCTTATAGATGAAGACGAAAGGAAAAAATATGATATTGCCAACCGAGTGAACCCTATGAAGGTGAAAATTTACAATAATGTTGAAAGTTGTTAATTTATTCTCTTTTCAGCAATAAACAAAGAAAATTTGTTATTACCGAGATAGTGTCAGGTATTAATCTGAAATGGGCTAGACTTAAATGACTCTGTTCTGTTAGACATATAGCCTCTTGTGATGCGTGAAACCGAATTTTGCTAGCCTGAAAAAACATAATTATATTATACTCCTTTTAATATATTTCATCTTGCTTCCTTCTTGAAACATCTGAGTGATTGTTATAAGGTGCAAACTACCAAATCTGAGCATGGAAAGGGAAATGTGTATAAAAATTAAGAACTTCTTAAACACATATTCCTTTTGCTTATTGTGGATGTAGTCTGATCTTGATGAATTAATACCTTTTATTAACGACACCTATCAGTTAGTCGTTGCCTAATCTTCCAAATCCAGCTCCTTGAGAATAGATTTTTTCAGTCATGAAATATTGGCATCTACATTAGTATAGGCAGACAGACGTGGATGCCGTTCACTCTTTGTGAGAGTTGGGGCGTCTGGAGTGCAACATTAACTATTATAAATGAATTCAAGTAAATGCAAATGAAACCACATATTTCGTTGGGTAGGGATAGGACTGGACAAGTAAACTCGCTGTTGAAGTGGAATTCATTAGGATAGGCCAAAATTGGACTAGATTATCAGAGGGAGAAGCATTGTGCTTTTTGTTTTTTTGGGTGTTTTCTGTAGAGCGCATAGACTTGTGGATTATAACATGTGTATAGTGCTCTTCTGTATATTGTTTGTGTTCTGGGGTTACCATGCGTTAATAATATCCTCTCTTTTTTTGCAAAAGCAAATGCGTTAAAAGAAGTGTGTTATGTTCTTGTAACATTGGCATCCTTTTTGTTGGAGACCGTAATTGAACTATTTATGATTCAATCCGTCTCCTTTGGGGTAATTGGACTCCCAACTGATCTTACAATTATCTATTAAGGTCCAGTTGAATTCCTGTCCAAATCTCCTAGTTGGGCTTGAGAATGGACAGAACTCAGACGTCCTTTGTTTTTCTTGGCTTTGTTTAAGTTGAATAAGTCTTCAGAGCGGACAGAATTTGCCAATACAAAGATTAGTGATTTTGCAACAAATTTAGTGTTGTTAGTCACGCCATAGTTATCGCCATAACATTTACTTATCAGATGGTGCAGGATTTGTTTATATATTTTGCTGCCAATGTAAGTTTCCAGAATGTAGTTCTATTTGTCTCTAGCTTCTGGGCCTGCAGTATCTTCATTGTCTCAAACTGAATGATGCATTTCCGTTATTCATCAGGCATCTGAAGCATGGATGGAGTGGCTTAGGAAAAAGCGAAAAGCATTTGACCAGCGGGGCGATATGGCCATTGCTGCATGGGCTGAACAACAGCAGCTAGAATTAAATTTGAAGGTCCGCCGGCTTGCTCGTTCAAAGGTATCAAGCTGCTATTGGTACATTCTTTGCATTTCTGAGCGCATTTAGAGTTGTCTATAAGTGCCTTTGCCTGTGTTACCCTTGTTAACTTATGCAATGCATTTTCATGTTGGTAATGCACTGATGATGTCACTTCAACATATGCACGTACTATGATTTGCTTTGAATACCTTTTACCTCCTGGTAGAGCATAACTGGTTCTGAAAGTCCCATGTGGAAAAATACGATTTACATATATTTGGATGGTATGAAGAGATTGAATTAGCATTATCTTCATTAAACACAAGTTTTAGCATGCAGAGGCAGCATGTTATCATTGGATGGAAGTTTAGCTGGATCGGTGATCTACTTTCTTGCTGTGAACCACTGTCTGCAATTAATGCATGCTTTAACTACCCTAGAACATTTGCATATTTTCCACGTGTACTTGGCCGATTGATTTTTTCTAAGCTCCGTATCTTTCTCCCATTACCATAGAGCTAAATTATCGCTAATAGGGGGAACTATCAGCTAGTATACTCAACTAATCCACTTGCCTTACACTATCGGGGGCAGTGTACATACACTATAAGTTACTGGTTCAGCCAAACCTAGTAGTTTTGCCTCAAACCCTATATGTGTTTAGAAATCTACTAAATATGTACAAATATTAAACTTCGAACCCAATAACACAAATTGTCACCTGGTTCAGTGGCATCCCTCCATAAAGTTCAAATCCTTAATCCCCTTTGTTAACGCTCTTGCCCCTTTATGAGCATTAAAGTCCATATTAATGCATGGTATGCTTGATGAGTTCCTCAATCTTCTCTTCGTCTCCTCTCAGTTCACAGTCACTCTCCGCTCACCCTGTAGTAAAGGATATTCGTCATTTGATGAACTAGCATCAGTCGTACATGAGCAGGTCACGTAATCTGCATTATACCGTACATATGATACATCATGCAGTGCTTTACTAGTTTGCTGTGGCTCAACCCTTATGTCCTTTTCTCTGTTCCACTGTTGGCAACCATAAATATGGCCCAGATCCCTTTCCAAGTGTCATCTAAAAATTTTATTTGACAAAATGGACTTTCAGATGGATCCCGACGAAGAAAGGAGAATTATTGCTAAAGAGAAGAAAGCATCCTTGGAGAATTTTAATAATACTCTGAAGCGGCATACACTTGTCTTAAGAAAAAGAGATATAATGCGGAGAAAGGCAGAGGAAGAAAAGAAAAAGGTCATTAGCATGCTTCTCGCTGCTGAAGGTCTGGAGCTTGAAGAGGAGGATGATAAAAATCTGTAGAAGATGCAACACGTATTGGTTCTCCTCCATGCACCTGGTGGAAGTTCTTTGCAATAGAGGAGGAAGAGAAAGTTGTATATATGATCTCCCATCTATCGCTGTACAAATGAACATATGGCTTCTCTTTAAGTTATTTAGATAAAAATCATAGGTTGACTTTGTACTACACTGTACTTGGCAAAGTTGCAGGGCTTAGTTTTCTCTTTTCCATTATTAACTCTGAATCTACGCTTGTATTAAAGCTTTGATACATACCTTATCTGGTTCTACTCATGCTACTGCACATAATTACTCTTGCCATTTTAGTTGAGCTTAAGAAAGAAAGAAAGACAACTTTTTAAAACGCATAGTCCAAAACAAGTCATTAAAAATTTGTGTGCTATAAATCATTGGGTAAAAAAATTTGAAGTTATAAATTGTTTTTTAATATAAAATCCAAGTGATTCAACCAAGTCTTGTATAGTACTCATTTCAGTACTTCAATGTGAAAATAGCAGGTATCCCATGGAAAAGTTAAATGCTTGCAAGCTCACTCAAAACGCTATTGTTATATGAGACTCGTTCAACTTTAGGAGTTAAAAGTGGTTCCCAATTATCTTGTATAGTTTAGCTGTATATTTTAGAGACTACCAAAACACTAATAAACATCTAGTATCATCTTGTGACGATCCGGAATTTTCACCATCGAGACCATGATAACGCATAACATCGCATTTACTAGGTAAGTCAACGTTAGAGATTTATTAGCCAATTCCTTTACGTTGTTTCAATGATTAACAATAAGTAAGCTAAAACAAGTCAAAATGAACGGGGAAATAAATAAATAACCGCTTTGATTATATACTAACACTACCTAGAATCCGGAGTCACAATTGACTCAATAACATCAATTATTGCTAAAGTAATCACCTACAATGCATAAATTTAGATTTTCCAAACTTTTTCCCAAAAAGTCAAAATCGACTCTTGGCCCGCTTGGTAAAACTCGAGGTTCGGACCAAAACCAATTCACCCCTTCACCCCCGAGCCCGAGTATGCAATTAGTTTTGAAATCCGACCCAAACTTGAGGTCTAAATCTCAATTTCCCAAAAATTCCTAATTCTACCTAAACCCCCAATTTCTACATTGGAAACTCTAGATTTTAGGTTGGAAATTCATAAAATGTGATGGAAAATTGAAAGAAAGTGAGTTAGGATCACTTACCAAAGTTTTGGGGAAGAATTGGTCTTGTAAGAATCGCCTCTAGGGTTCTAGGATTTGAAAATTTTGACAATGGGAGAAAATCCCGTCTAACTTAAGTTTCTATCAGTTGCAGGTGTCGCATTTGCGAACTGGGGTTCGTAAATGTGAACCCTACAAATGCGAAAAAGACTTCGCAAATGCGAAGATTGGCTGAACCTACTGACCTTGCAAATACGACCCAGTGTTTGCAAATGCGAACTGCCAGGCTCGTAAATGCAATCAAAATTTTGCAAATGTGAAGGTGTCCTTCCCAACCCACTGCTCGCAAATGCGCGACTCACATTCTCGATCCAAAAGTCAGAAATATGAAGTCTGCAGATCTTGTGCATCAACTACTGGTTTTTTCTAAGTTCTAACACTCCGTAGCCTATCTGAAACTCACCCGAGCCCTCGGGACTCCAAAGTAAACATGAACACAAGTCCTAAAATATCATACTAACTTGCTTGTGCGATCAAATCGCCAAAATAACACCTAGAATTACAAATTGAATACCAAATCAAATAAAATTTTCAAGAAACCTTTAAAACTTCTAACTTCTCAACTGGCCGTTCGAATCACGTCAAACAATTCCGTTTCCCACCAAATTTCACAGACAACTCATAAATATTATATTGGACCTATACTGGTTTCCGAAACTAAAATACGGACCTGATATCAACAAGGCCAAACATCAAGCAGTTCTTAAAACTATTTAATTTTCAGCCTTACAATTTTCAACAAAAAATCGTATCTTGAGCTAGGGACCTGGTAATTCGATTCCTGGCATACGCCTAGGTCCCATATTTCAATATGGACCACCAAGACTGTCAAATACGGGTCTGGATCTGTTAACTCTAAATGTTGACCGGAGTAAACTAAAATCAACTTTTAAGGCAAAAAATCTTATTTTCATCAACTTTCAACATAACAGCTTTTCGAAAATACCCCGGACTGTACACGTATATATAGAAGAGTAAAATGAGATTTCTAAAGCTTAAGAGCGCAAAATCAAATTCTAAAATATAAGATGATCTTTTGGGTCAACGCATTCTCCACCTCTAAAACAATCGTTCTTCCTCGAACGGACATAGAAAGGTACGTGAGCTGGAGAAACGGTGGAGATATTGACTCGGACTCCAAGGTAGCCTCAACAGGCTGACCTCTCTACTACACTTGAACTGAAGGATAACTCTTCGACCTCAACAACGAACCTGTTGATCTAGAATAGCTACCGGCTCCTCCTCGTAGGTCAAATCCTTGTCCAACTGGAAAGTGTTGAATTCTAACACGTGGGATGGATCGCCGTGATACTTCCGGAGCATGGACACATGGAACATCGGATGGACTGCTGATAAACCAGGTGGCAACGCAAGTCTGTACGCCACCTCTCCCACTCTCTCCAGGATCTCAAAAGGTCCAATGTATCTAGACCCTCAGCTTTCCCTTCTTTCCAAACCTCATTACACCCTTCATGGGTGATACCCAAAGAAACACTCTCTCCCCGACGATGAATGCCACATCACGAACCCTACGGTTGGCATAAATCTTCTACCTGGACTGAGCTATTCGAAGTCTATCCTGAATGATCTTGGACTTATCCAAGGAATTCTGTACTAGATTTATACCCAAAAACCAAGCCTCCCTCTGCTCAAACCATCCAATGGCAATCGGCACTGCCTACCATACAATGCATCATAGGGAGCCATCTAAATGCTCGACTAGTAATTGTTATTGTAGGAGAACTCAGCAAGGGGCAAGAACTGATCCCAATATCCTCCAAAGTGTATAACACATGCGTAGAGCATATTCTCCAAAATCTGAATAGTACGCCCGGATTGTCCGTCCGTCTCAAGATGAAATGTTGTGCTCAACTCAACCTGTGTACCCTACTCATGTTGTACTACCCTCCAGAATTGTGAGGTAAACTACGTACCTTGATAAGAAATGATTTACACGGGCACACCGTGAAGGCAGACAATCTCGTGGATGTAAATCTCTGCCAACCACTCTGAAGAATAGGTGAATGCCATATGAATGAAATGCACTGACTTGGTCAGTATATTCATAATAACCCAGACTACATCGAACTTCCTCTGAGTCTGTGGGAGTCCAACAATGAAATCCATAGTGATACGCTCTCACTTCAACTCAGCAATCTCTATCTTCTTAAGCAAACTACCAAGTTTCTGATGTTCGTACTTTACTTGTTGACAATTTAGACACCGAGCTACATATGGAACTATATCCTTCTTCATCCTCCTCCACCAATAATGCTGCCGCAAAGTCCTAATACATCTTGGCAGAGCCTGGATGAATAGAATATCAGAACTATGGGCCTCCTCTAGAATCAACTCATGAAGTCCATCCACATTAGGCGCATAAACAAGATCTTGCATCCTCAAAAATCTATCATCTCTAACCGTAACCTGCTTTTCATCACTGTGTCTCACTGTGTCCCTAAGGACAAGCAAATAAGGGTCATCATACTGCCACTCCCTGGTGCGCTCAAACAAAGAAGACCAAGTGGCTGCACAAGCTAAAACACGACTGGACTCAGAAACATCCAACCTCATGAACTGATTGGATAAGTCCTGAACATCTAATGCAAGCGGTCTCTCACCGACTGGAATGTACGCAAGGCTACCCATACTATCTGACTTCCTACTCAAAGCACCGGCCACAACATTGGCCTTCCCGATATGATACAAGATGGTGATATCATAGTATTTCAATAGCTCCAACCACCTCTTCTGCCTCAAATTGAGCTCTTTTTTTCTTGAACAAATATTGCAAACTCCAATGATCTGTGAACACCTCACACGATATGCCATAAAGATAGTGCCTCCAAAGAACAAAGGCTGCCAGCTCTAAGTCATGAACAGGATAATTCTTCTCGTGAACCTTTAGCTTCCGTGAAGCATATACAATAACCTTGTCACCCAGCATCAATACCGCACCAAGTCCAATACGAGATGCATCACAATATACTGTATAAGGCCATGAACCTTCGCGCAACACCGATACCGGCACCTTAGTCAAATCTATCATGAGCTTCTAAAAGCTTGCCTCACACTCGTCACCATCTGAACAGTGCACCCTTCTGAGTCAACCTGGTCAATGGGGTTGCTATAGATAAAATACCCTCCACGAACCGACAACAATAACCTGCCAATCCTAAGAAACTACAGATCTTTGTGGATGAAGTATGCCTAGGATAATTGTAAACGTCCTCAATCTTCTTAGGATCCACCTAAATACCCTTTGCTGATACAATGTGCCCCAAGAAAGCGAGGGAGTCCCACCAAAATTTGTATTTTGAAAACTTGGCATATAACTGGTTGCCTCTCAATGTGTGAAGTACGATTCAAAGATACTGCCCGCACTCCTCTCGACTACGGGAGTAGATCAAGATATCATAAATAAACACAATCACAAAGGAATCTAGGTAAGGCTTGAACACCCGCTTCATCAAATCCATAAATCTCGCAGAGGTATTTATCAAGCCAAATAACATGACTAGGAACTCATAATGCCCATATCGAGTTCAAAAAGCTATCTTATGGATATCACATGCCCTAATCCTCAACTGATGGTAGCTAGACCTCAAATCGATCTTTATAAA
This sequence comes from Nicotiana benthamiana, assembly GCA_034376525.1. Taxonomy (NCBI): domain Eukaryota; kingdom Viridiplantae; phylum Streptophyta; class Magnoliopsida; order Solanales; family Solanaceae; genus Nicotiana; species Nicotiana benthamiana. The sequence goes on along the minus strand of CM067330.1, from coordinate 6,445,305 downwards.
CACTTTACCCCTAAAGCTGATCAAATAAGTCATAAATCATCGGCAATGGTTACATGTTCTTGATGGTGACTTTGTTCAACTGTTGGTAATCAATGCATATCCTCATAGACCCATCTTTCTTCTTCAATAATAACACAGGTGCACCCCAGGGCGAGACATTAGGCCTAATGAAGTCTTTATCAAGCACAACTTGCAACTGCTCCTTCAACTCTTTCAACTCTGGCGGATCCATACGGTATGGATGAATAGAAATAGACTGAGTGCCCTGAGCCAAGTCAATATTCCTATCGGGGGCATCCCCGACAAGTCTATACAAATACATCTGGAAACTCTCGAACAACTGGTACAGAATCCACGGAAGGAACATCAGCAATAGAATCATGAACATAAACCAAATAAGCTAGACACCTCTTCTCGACCATATGTCGAGTCTTAATTTAAGATATAACCTTGTTGGTAGAATGACCAGCATGGCTAGGCTCAGTATCTTGGCGTGACAACCCAATATAGCATGATAAGGTGACAACCAATCCATCCCTGAAATGACATCAAAATCAACTATTTCGAGAGGTAGAAGATCTACGCTAGTCTCAGGACCCCAATAATAACCACACATGAACGATAGACACGATCTACAATAATAGAATCCCCCACAGGTGTGGACACATATATAGAGGCACTCAAGGAATCATGGGGCACCGCCAAATATGAAGCAAAATAAGATAACACATGGGAGTAGATAGAACCTGGATCAAATAGAGCTGAAGCATCTCTACTGCAAACTGAAATAATACCTATGATAATACCATTGGATGGCTCAGCCTTTGGCCTGGCTGGAAAAGCATAACCTTAGGGCTGGACCCCACCACTCCAAACCATATTACTGGGACATCCCCCTATTGGCTGGCCTCCACCTTTAGCAGCCTAACCTCGACCTCTAATGGCCTGACCTCCACATCTAGCAGCCTGACCTCTACCTCTAGCTGCCTGACCCCTACCTTTGGCTGGCTGAGCAAGTGGTGGTGCACCCAGTGTCAGAATCATGGCACGAGAAATCTGCTGCTATGGCGAAATGCCCAATAGTCTCAGACAAGTCCTTCTGATATGCCCATAGCTACATCACTTAAAATATCCATCCTGATAATGTTGCTGTGGAAATTGAGACTGACCCGAATGTGCCGGTTGATAATGGTAATAACTTTGAATAGGAGGTGTACTGATAGGAGCTGGTGGTGCACTATAGGCTAGCTGATCCGAATAATGCATTTGAGGACCACGACCACCTGAATCACCATGGGATGCCTGGAGCATTGAGTGAAACGGCCTTGGAGGATGGCCTCTACCAAAAGCACCTCAACCTATAGATGAGGCTCCAGTGAATCCACCGGAGTGACGCGACCTCTTGTCAGACCACTGACCACTACCCCAAGCTAAAATCATCTCGACTTATCTGGAAACATCGCTACCCCCTGAAAAGAAATGTCACTCCCAGTCTCCTTTTCTTCTACAATCTGATAGGCAAAGAAAATCCCTCAATAAACCTCATCACCCTCTCTCTCTCTCTCGGTAGGAAGCGGATGAATAGCATAATGGGCCTGATCAACCAATAAAGTCTCATATTGAGTGACAGTCATAGAACCATGTTGCATACACTCGAACTGCCTCCGATAGAACTCTCTCTAAGTGATAGGAAGGTACTTCACGAGAAATAGCTTAGAGAACTGGTCCCAAGTAAGAGCGGATGACCCAACTTGTCTGGCCAACATATAATCCCTCCACCACTTCTTGGCAGAACCCAACAAATGAAATACAGCAAAGTCGACCCCATTGGTCCCCATGTTTTGTGTCACATCATGACAGTTGTCCAGATAGTCCTGGGGATTCTCTGAAGATGCACCGCTGAAGTGAACCAGGAAAAGCTTGGAAAATCTATCCAATCTCTACAAGGCCTCAAAAGACACGGACGATCCATCATCGATCTATGCCACAAAACCCGATTGAACTACCCCAATGGGTTGAGCTTCTAGAGTTTAAAACTGGGGAGCCATCTGCTCCGGAGTGTGAATAGCAGGAGTTTGTGTTCCTCCCCCAGCCTGAGAGACGGCTGGTGCCACAAGAAATGTGCCGGCCTGTGCCACACTCTCCACGAGACCCACTAGATGGTATAAAGAATCCTGAAGTACCGTGGTGGCGATGAACCCCTCTAGGACCTGAGCTGGTCCTGGTGGAACGGTTTAAGCTGGAGCCTCTTTATCAAACTCTACCTGGGGCTCCACCACTGGTGTTGTTGCTCAAGCTCTGGCTGAGCCCTGCCCCTACCTCAACCTCGGTTTAATGCCCCGTAAAATTTTACCTAAAACCCAAAATTTGCGGCTCGCAATCTCACCGTCATTCATACTTTTTCGGTTGAACACTACGCTACCGAGTTAAAGGAAAATATTTTGCATAAGTATGTTTTTCTGCAGCCCATTATGCGGCCGCATAATCACTCTGCGGTCCGCATTTTTTCCATAGAAAGAGGCAATTTTCTTGGCAAATTTTGAGGTAAATTTCGCGGACAATTATGCGGCGGCATAACTATTTCACAGGCCGCACTTTTGTCGCATTATCTTCTTTGGACTTTTGCGAAGGCAAGTTCTACGGCGCATTATGCGACTGTAGAACTGGTCTGCGGACCACATATTGATCGCAAACCATAATGCGCACCTAGTACTTGATCATCCGCTCAAATGAGCTAGAGTCTTGATCATCCTTCTAATTCTTGAATTGACTTGTTATAGTCGTAAAATATATTGAAGGTGCTAAGAGTAGCTGAATTTATTGTAGAACTTAAGGCAAGCTTTATTGAGGTATGTATGGCTACATAGCTCTCTTCTTAGAATTGAACCCATTGGTGTTCATGCAATTGTCGTAAGTTCCAAAATTGATCACTATAGAAATTGCTATTCCAAATGTGCTTGCATTTCAAAACATTTATGCAATATCTATTTCAATTGTTATCATTATGCTATCTTGTCATTGGAGGACGTGTTAAAGATATGGAATATGTGTTAAAATGCCTAGACTTCAAGTCGAGTTGAATAAAGATTATTGTGCCAAAGTATGTGAAAGCCTATACGTGCCCATGATAGATAATTACTCTCGTGTGTACTTAATATCTTGATTGAAAGGCTTGTTTGATGAAAATTATAATAATGTGAAATGTGGGAAAAGAACTTGAATTATAAATGTGGCCAAGTGCCAAGTGTGATGTAATGATTGTGGCCACTAGTGCCAAAAAAATTGAAATATTTGAGGGGGATATAAGATGAGACGATCGATAGAAAATGGTTATGTATTGAGTGAGACGGCCTAGCCTATTGGACCGTGATCGGACGCCACGCCGCACAAAAAATGGTATTGTACTGGAAATAAAAGTGGAAATTGGAACCGAAATTAAAACTGGAATTATGATTGTGGTGAATGTCTCCAATGAGATGACCTAGCCGATCGGGTCGTGATCGGACTTCATATGAAAGTACGATGGTATTATGAATAATGAGGTATCGATGCTTATAATGTCCCAATTTAAGCTATGGAAAGTTCACTTGAAAGCTTATGTGATCCTTAATTTGGTGTTGTGGTGTTGTTTAAGGCTTTGATTGATTTTATGATTTCTTCCTTCTTGTATTATTGTTCTTTCTAACGAGATGGTGTTTAGTTATACATACTAGTATTATTCGACAGTACTAACGTCCCTTTTGCCGGGAGTGCTACATCTTTAAATGGATGTAGGTAGTTCTATAACAGATAGTGTTGATCGCAGCTAGTGGTGCATCATCATCATCTTCCCAGCAGACTTGGTGAGCTCCATTTTTTCTCGGGGTCATGTAGTACATCTTTTGAGTATATGTTTACCACGTTTTAAAGCATAGCCGATGCCTAGTTTCCGGCATTGTTATGACTCTCTTTTATATCTTTAGAGGATCCGTAGACACTATGTGCGTTATATATGTGTATTAGAAAGGTCAATGAATTATGTTGTATTTTGGACTCTTGTTCCACTAAATTATAATCTGTATGTATTTTGGAAATCTAACAATGATCTAGTAAATTGGAGATGAATTAGTAATGATTGTTTTGTTCTTTTATTGGTTAATTAATGAAAATACGCCTCCTTCCGATCATAGTGAGTTGGGTAGTAAGTGTCAAATATGCTTTCTTGTCCAGGTTCACTCGGTTCAGTGTCGGTTGCGCCTCCCGAGATTGGGGCGTGACACTCAGCCTCTGCCCCTCATAGGTACTGCCACTAGGAGCTCTGGCTGCCGCTCATATGAAGATACGGTACGTATTCTCACCATCTGCGAAAGAATAAGAATAGAAGAGTAGCATTAGCACTGAGAGAACAGATTACACGACAGAAAAAAATAATAGTGACATTATTCATAAACTCCATAGCCTCTGAGAGATAAGTGCAGATGTCTCCATACAGATCCCTCAGACTCTACTAAGGTTGTTCGTGAATTGTGAGACCAAGGCAACCTAGTGCTCTGATACCAACTTGTCACAATCCAGAATTCCCACCATCGGAACTGTAATGGCGCCTAAAATTGTATTTGCTAGGCAAGCCAACGTTAGAGATTTATTAGCCAATTCTTTACGTTTAAATGATTGACAATAAGCAAGCTAAAATAAGTCGATATGAAAGCAGAAATAAATAAATAGCCGCTTTGATTATATATTAATACTATCCAGAATCTGGAGTCACAATTAACTCAATAACGTCAATTATTGATAAAGGAATCAACTACAATGCATAAATTTAGATTTCTCAAACTTTTCCCAAAAAAGTCAAAAATCAATCCTAGGCCTGGTTAGTTCAAATTCGAAGTTCGGACCAAAACTCATTCGCTCATACACCCCCGAGCCTGAGTATATAATTAATTTTGTAATCTGGCCCCATTTGAGGTCTAAATCCTAATGTTTCAAAAATTTCTAATTCTACCCAAACCCCCAATTTCTACTATGAAAATCTTAGATTTTAGGTTGAAAATTTATGAAATGTGATGAAAAATTGAAAGAAAGCGAGTTAGGATCACTTATTAAAGTTTTGTGGAAGAATTGATCTTGGAAGAATCGCCTTTAGGGTTCTAGGATTTGAAAATTTGGAGAGTGGGATAAAATACCGTCTAACTTAGGTTTTGATCAGTTGCACGTGTCGTATTTGAGACCTGGGGTTCACAAATTCGAACTCCGCAAAAGCAAAAAAGACTTCGCAAATGTGAAGATTGAGTGAATCTGCTAACATCGCAAATGCGACACTGTGTTTGCAAATGCGAACTGCCAAGATCGCAAATACGATCAAACACTTCACAAATGTGAAGGTGTCCCTACCAACCCACTACTTGCCAATTCGATGGTCTCTTCGCAAATGCGAGGCTCGCAAATTGTGAGCCAGACCTCATAAATGCGAAGTCTGCAGATATGGGCATCAATTAAACATACACACAAGTCCTAAAACATCATACTAATTTACTTGCGCGATCAAATCGCCAAAATAACACCCAGGACGATGACTTGAACACCAAATCGAACAAATTTTCAAGAAAGCTTTAAAACTTCTAACTTCTCAACCGGATGTCCGAATTACGTCAAACCAATTCTGTTACTCACCAAATTTCACAGACGGCTCATGCTTATTATATTTGGACTTGTACCGGACTCCGGAATAAAAATACGAACTCGATATCAACAAGGCCAAACATCAATCAGTTCTTAAACCTATTAAATTTTCAATCTTATAATTTTCAACAAAAATTCATATCTTGACTAAGAACCTCGGAATTCGATTTCGGACATACGATCATATCTCATATTTTAATACAGACCCACGAAACCGTTAAAATACAGATCCGGGTCTGTTTACTCAAAACGTTGACTGAAGTCAACTAAAATCAACTTTTAAGGCACAAATTCTTATTTTCATCAACTTTCAACATCAAAGCTTTAAAGAAACAAGTCCGGACTGCGCACGCAAATCAAAAAGAGTAAAAATAATATTTTTTACGGCTTAAAAGTGCTCAATCAAATTCTGAAACAAAAGATGACCTTTTAGATCATCACACATCCGGACACTAGAAATGCATCATACCCAGAGAAAGGGGCGTAATATGGTGCTGCTAGCTTCTAAATGAGAACAGTAAGAATTATAGCCAGCACTGTAGTGCATATTTTTCTAATAAATTCAGTGGTAAAGCTCCTTATTTCTTCCACGATTTCTTTAACAAAAAAAAGGACTCCATAATTGGAACAACTAGAAGGCACCATTTTCTTTTTCTTCTATCAAGAGAGCCTTTGGCGATTGGTTGACTTGGGTGGAACGATCTCTCTATGTAAACAGCCAGTTACATAATTGTTGCACAGATGTACTGAAATATCCTTGCAAAGAAGTCAGATTCCACTGATCCACCATATATCATTGGTCAGTCTTAAAAGATCATGCATCAGAATGCTTGATGTATGCTGAATGCCTATCCACAACAAGTTTAATCAACGGATCCTCAACATCAGCACCGGCTTGTGTTTTGTCCCGACGAACTGTGATTTTTTCTTGCTCTTGCTCTCTCACAACTATAACTTCCTCTTTGCGGGTTGAAAGTTCATTAGCTACCACCATATGCATCTTGTACTTTTTGAGTGCCATATCATCCTTTCCTAAAAGGATATCTGTATCTGTCTCCAGCTGTCAAGAATCACATGTTGAAATCAGTATTTGAACTATGTGACAAGTAGAGCTATACAAGTCACATACATACATCGTGAGGGAAAAATCAGTTCTTTGATCTAGTAAAGGTCAAGGATACACTTGACTACTCAGTAATCCCAATAAAAGAAAGATTTGACGTCTTACTGCTAGATTTGATTATAAAACTTGTCCAGACTAATTGGTGAAAGAGACATATCTCATCCAATTAACAACAGTCATACAAGGTGACTCAATGACGAATACCATGTTATGGAACAAATGACAAACTATTGGCAATCAAGTATCTTTTAACCTGAGACTTAATCAAATGGTTAAAAGTTCTAATTTGTAACTCAAAGGTATATGCTTTATTCTAAACATAAAAGGATTTGCTATGCAAGGTTAGACTACTAATTTCACATCCATCAAATACATGTTATAAATCACATCCCCTCCCCAACCACCGCCAAGGCACCAACACCAAAAAGACAACATATGTAACAACATGACCGATCGTTTTGAGCTCTAGCACGTCGTTCAGCCGTCTGAAGCCATGAACAGCTTCATTTAAGGTATTATGACTTGTACGCGTGGTCGGAATTAAGTTTCTGAAAGCTTAGAGTTGATTTGGAAAGAGAATTCACATTTCAAAGAATCAACTAGGATTGGAATTTTAAGTAAACGACCTCGGAATGGGGATCTGAAGGTTGTAGCAGGTTCGTATGATTATTTCGGACTTGGGCGTATGCCCGGATCAGGTTTTTGACGACCCGGGGGTGTTTTGATGCCTATTGTGGAAAGTAGCATTTTGAAAGAAATTTCATAAGTTTGGGTTGAAGTGCATTTCAATGATATTGATATCCGTTTGGGATTCCGAGTCTGGGAGCAACTCTGTATTGTGATCCTGGAGTTAGGAGCGCGATCCGAAGTGAATTCGGAGGTCCGTAGGACATTTTGGAGTAATTTGGCTAAAGATAGAAATTTGAAGGTTTTTGAGAAGTTTGACAAGAAGTGGACTTTTTGATATCGGGGTCGGAATCCGATTCCGAAGGTTGGAGTAGGTCCGTAATGTCAAACATGACTTGTCTACAAAATCTGAAGTCAATCGAACGTGATTTGATAGGTTTAAATATCGAAAATAGAAGTTGGAAATTTCAAAGTTCATTAAGCTTGGATTGGGGTTGATTCATGATTTTAGCGTTGTTTGGCATGAATTGAGGCCTCGAGCGAGTCCGTGTTATGTTTTTAGACTTATGCGAGTGCTTGGTTTGAAGCCTCGAGGGCTCGAGTGAGATTCGGGATAGCTTCGGAGTGATTCGCTAAGAATAGGAATTTCTGGTGCTAGTATGATTGAAATTGTTATGTATTAGTCGCAATTGCGACCTTGCATTTGCAAACCTCGGATGCTGTGTGGAGGATCGCATTTGCGATGCGTTGGTCGCTAATGCGACTTCGCATTTGCGAGTCCCTTCTCACATTTGTGAAATCGGGCTGCTGAGTGGGGAATCGCATTTGCGAAGGGGCCATCTCTTTTGCGATGTTGTCCTCTTCACATTTACGAGGAATTCTATCGCAAATGCGACTATGTCAGGGAAGGTCGGGCTTTGCATTTGCGAAGCTTTAGTCGCAAATGCGACATCGCAATTGCGAGCTTGGAGTCGCAAATGCGACATCGCAAATGCGAGCCTGGAGTCGCAAATGCGACTTATATGTCTGGAGCTGTGGCTTTTTAATTTGAAACTTAGCCCATTTTCCTCATTTCCCACTAGGCCTTAGGCGATTTTTTAGAGAATTTGAGGAGGGATTCCGTCATCATCAAAGAGGTAAGTAATTTCTATGCATCTTAATTTAAATACATTGATTATGAGTAGATTAGCATGTAAAAATTGAGGAAAATCAAGGGGTTTAGATGAAAACCTAGAAAATTGATGTTCTTGGAATTTGACCACGATTTTGGGCATGAAATTTAGAGTAAATCATATATTTGAGTTCATAAGGTTATGGGTAAACTTATTCTTAGAAAAATTTTGGAAATTCAGGCACATGGGCCCGAGGGCATTTTCGGCAACTTCTCGATCGGAGTTAGGAATTATTACAAATTGGGTTGTAATGAATAATTGAGTATATATTAATGGATCGGTATCATTATTGGCTAGCTTTGGAGCTTTGTTCATCAATTAGAGTCTTCGGAAGGGCGTGAAATGCCGGTTATGGATCTTCGGAGCGAGGTGAGTCTCCTTTTGAACCTTGTAACAGAGAATTGTCCCCATAGGTGAATTAATTGGTTATGTGCTCCTATTTGTGGGGGCTACGTACGCACGAGAGGACGAGATTTCGTGCGTAGCTACTATCATGTTGCCTGGGTAGTCTAGGAACCAAAAGCATGATGTACTCGAATAATTTGTAATCTTATTGATAGCTCGAAATTCACGATTTAATGTATTACTAACATCATTGTTGGACCACTAGTAAGTGTCGAAGTTGATCATCTCGTCTCTACTTCGAGATTAGACGGGATACTCATTGAGTACACGTTGTTTTGCACTCATACTGCACTTGTGCATTTTTGTTGCATATGTATATGTAACTCTTGTGGCCTACTGGGCGTAGCCACGGATGGTTCTGGGACTAGGTGAGTTGCATTCTTCAGGACGGCCGCAGCTAGTACAATCCCTTCCAGTATACTGCATTTACTTCCTGTCCACTATATTCCGAACCGGTGTTGTATCTTATTTCCCAATCAGTAGATGCTCATGTACTTGTGACACCGGGTTCTGGAATGGTTTTGTAGTATTTTGTTTTAACTGCTTATCATTTCAACTTTATTAGCGACAATCATCTTTTAAATTGCTAAATTTGAAGGAAAATCATAGATTTCAAAAGTATTAAAAAGAGAATTTGATTAAGTGATTTGGTTGGCTAGCCTGACAGCAGTGTCCGGCGCCACCACGACCGTTAGTGGATTTTAGGTCGTGACAACATGGTATCAGAGCATTAGGTTCCTAGGGTCTCACGAGTCATAAGCAAGTCTAGTAGAGTCGTGGTACGGAAACGTCTGTACTTATCCTATGGAAGCTGCAGGATTGTTAGGAGTACTTCCCTTCTTGATTCCTTATCGTGCGATTTGATTCCTGTGAGTCTTATGCTTTTGTTTCATTCCTACTCAATCTTACGCGACGCGAAGTGCTTGTTAAAAATCGAGAATTCAAAATTTGTAATGACACTACAAAATATGGTGCGGGTGATTATTCCTACGGGGTTATTTGAGCTATTACCGTCGCCTTGTGAAAGGATATTCCATTGTTTCGGCTCAGTTGAAGTACTTCTGAGAGCTCTAAGGTTAGGCATTAGTTGTTGTGATGCTTATGAATGATCATCCCACAGTATTGATCTGATGGAAGGATGTTTGCCGACGTGTCGAGGTAGTGAATGATTTGAATGGAGGCTTACTTGGTGCATGATGTAGAGATTTGATATTTTATTCCCGGAAAGGGGAATAGGCAATCGGGCAGGGAAAGTTCAGTTCTAGGTTGATGAGGTATCAAGACTCGGTATTCGCTAGTATGGTGGAAGTTTTCTTCTATAATGAGGTGTCGTTGTCCCTATTGAATGTGCTAAATTCGTCGTGTGTTATGATCATCTACAATTCTCCTTTTGAGCAAATTATTGCATGTTAGTATTGAAGAAACGACTGTTAGATGTGGCGAGGCAAGGCGGTTCAGGGTTGAATCGACATTTATAATATTGGCAGCTCGAGAGAGATGATCTCCGGCAAAACATAAAGTTAGTAGCTATTTGTGGATTCAAGTGCTATGAGGATAGATTTTATTGGGGCAACAATTGAGTAGCAAAGGATAAGGAAAGATGTGTGGAAAATGTCAGACGATGGCTAAAATTCCTAGAAGGCTAGGTGTCTCAAGCAAAGGTCAAGTAGTTGATTAAAAAAGCGAGTTTGCCCAAAGTGGAAGAGTAGCAAAGTTGCATATAGGCTTCGTGGTTGGATGACCACATACCTTAAGGAGAGCTCGAAGGGATTTGAGAATATAGTGATTGGTGCTTGGGGTCTACAGATTTATTCTGCAGTATGGGCTATTATGCGGCAGGAGACTTGGTATAATGGAAATGAGATGATTGAAATGAAGAAGGATACAACGTAACTTTAAATAGGAAGGATGCTGCCGCACATTTAATTGATGTCGACAAGGGGAGGAAGGAATTATGCAGCTAGAGGGATTAGCTCAGACTCAGGATGGGTTATTGATGTCATGGTGATGTACCATGTGCAACGGCATTGGAAGATGTCGGAAAGAGATTTCCATAGGTGGATTATTCCCTGTTAGCGGGTTAGCCATCGCATACTTGGTGAGGCTTCTGCAAAGAATTCTAATGGTTATACAGCGAAGGGATCAGTCATGCGAATGTTGTTGATGATTCAGAGTATTAAAAGGGGGTTTCCACTGTAATGTATCGAGAATTTTGGTGGTTTATTGCACAAGGTTATGTCAATATTAGATTAAAAATCCTGGTAAACTCCAGAGTTATGTAATAGTGGCTTCGAGCTAAGTGGGAGAGTCCCACCACCTATGATGGAATTGCATGGTTAATTACTTGCGGGATTTTTGATTATTAGCATATTAATGGGTTATCTCAGCTACGGGAAAAGAACATAGGTGATAAATTGAGTAAAAGAATTATTAAAGGTGGGGTATCGTTGGCCTTATTGGCCCATGTTCAGACTTGGGGAAGGATTCAGGATTGTGCTTTGTAAAAATGTAGAGTCCAAGGGAATGATTCCGCCAGGTGCTTCACCAATGGGGTATTCATGTGCTAGAAGATTTATGGAATTGATTATATTCGGGCCAAGTCAGAGAGAGTGGCTCTCAACAACGGTCCTAGTAAATTCAAAAGATAAGTATGATGCCTAATGATTTCGAGCCTATGGGTATGGTTAAGAATCAAGCTTGATAGCAGCCTGTGAGAAGAGGCACATATGTTCTATGATGTTTTGACTTGCGATATAGCAATTGGGGGGTACGAAATGGTTCGTGGGATTTGAGACAGCATGGTCTCGTGATTCAGGGTCACTCGGAAAAAGTGCTGATGGAGTGTGTTAAGTTTTGAATGGGGTTATAATTGTTTCTATGGCAAAGGACAAATTGGAAGAAGAGGGATTGGTTAGCCAAAGTCGAATTGGCACGTTGCTAGTAATGATCAATTCTTTCAGCGTGACAAGTTATGCAAGTGAATTGTGACGATGCGTGCGAGGCTTGTCGGCCGCCGTAGTTAGTGTTATTCACAAAGTATTCTACCGTTGTAGCCAATTATGTGGAGGTGGATCCCGAAAGGGCTATGGTGGTTTATACCACTACTTAGAGATTTGCATATTCTACGATCATGAGAATTTACCTGAGCGTTGTTATGGTTCTCCTTAAGCAAGTTAAGTGAAAAGCTTTTACATGATGAAGTGTTAGCCTAATAGTGGTTCCGATGCTATGATGAAAAGTGTGTTTTATCGTATGTTGGCATGTTAGTTTCAGTGAGTGGTATGGAACTTGAAAGTGAGAATCAAGGTTGCGGTTCGGTGTTGGCAAGATGTCACGAGCTCGGATGAGCAGGAAAAGAGTTTTGATGTTTAAGGTAAGTTGGTATTATCTTCAGCATCACCTCAGATTGGTGTTTTGTAAGGAAGGCCTTGCATCCTGGTTAAGGAATTCTTGATCGCTTTTCAACGTTAGTACGACCAGTGGTTTGGATGTACGGACCTGTTATGTGTTTCGGAAGATTATGGGAACGTGTCCCACGGGAAGATTTTGTAAGTGTGACATATAGTCACTTGATTGATTTAAGATTTAAACCAAGTATGAGGATTGTAGTAATATCATTAATATGAGAATTTATGCTTGGAGGGCACTCGGTTTATTGGGTTATGGACTGTGGAGGTTTGCTCCGATTATGATGGTAGTGCTTATGTGTTTTAGGAAAAAGGGGGTGAGTATGGGCCTTTGAAAGGTCATTGCCCGAGTTTGGTACGATCAGGATCGACTTGGGGTCGGCGAATGGATTTAAATATGAATATGGGCTCTATGTCAGGCCACTTGTGTTTATTTCAACAAAGCGCTCCTTAAGGAGTAGTTGGGGTGTTATTTTGTCGTCAGTCATTCCAGGTAATGATGTATTGCATCATATGAGTTCTGAGATGGCTTGGTAATTTCTTACGTGTCGAGGTTCCGCATGGCGATTATATTATATGAGAAGGATGGCTCTCAAGATTCAGATCAATGTATCGCACCTCAGTTGTGCTTGAGTTTTGTAGCCCATAGTGTTGTATGTTGTCCTAGGGACGGTATTATGCACCTAGCGTATTTCTGACCGATATTCGTATTTTATTGTAATGAGCAATTCAGCTCGAGGTATATCTCCTTATGAGAGTTCTATGTGTGGATCGGATGGCATGCCGCCATGGGTATGTTGCTTGAATCGGGTTGTGCTCCGCAACAACGTAATGTTCAGTACAGTTCCATATATCTGTTTTTATGTGTTTCATTTCCCATCTTCTGAGGAAAGCTCGTATTAGCTGTGAGCCCGCGTCGCATGTATGATTCGCGAGTAGGATGTCTGTTTATTATGTTACTCGTGTCGCATGTATGCTTCGCGAGCGGGGTAATTGGATCCCCTTTTTCAGAGTTTGTTTTCCTGTTGTATCGAATTCTAATTGGTAGCCTATTGGCACATGGTAGCATCATATGAGACTTTTGATCATGCCGGGGATGGCTTATTACCTGAGCAGTTCATATTGTGTGAGACAAGATTATTGGATTTAGGATCAGTGCAATCTAATTACGTGAAATATATTAAGGAGCAAAGATCATTATTTGGTTTAGCATGAGGTAATGTTTCTTGTCGGAAGTATAGACTCAATGATTGGTTGACTCGGCAGTTGATTATGCATTTCTGCACATCTCTTCCGTTGTGGCGGCATTGTAAGAGCTATAGTAAGACCTGTGTATGTCATGGGGTGCAGTAGGAGCATCACATTCGTGGAATTTTGACTAAGCTGATCAGAAAATATTGTTGTGGTCCGGTGAGTAAAGTGATGCTAGGTGTGAATTCAGCAAAGTTATGCAGCCATGTTTGGGTACAACGTGTAGTGATTGATATGGTGATCTTATGTTGGAAACAGGCCGGGCATAGAATTCCGGGTGTTGGAATTAGTCTCTAAGGCTTATTTGTTTGAATAAAAGGGAATATCTTCATAATTGATCGAGCTAATATGCTCAACTAAGTTGTGGTAGCACGGGAAGGTGCATGAGAAGTTAAACAGTCAGACTACTTCAGTGTAGTTCTCAGCACGTTCGAGGACGAACATATATTTAAGTGGGAGAGAATGTAATGACCCGACCGGTCGTTTTGAGCTCTAGCACGTCATTCATCCGTCTGAGGCCATGATCAACTTCATTTATGGTATTATGACTTGTACACGTGGTCATAATTAAGTTTCTGAAAGTTCAGAGTTAATTTGGAAAGAGAATTCTCATTTCGGAAGCTTAAAGTTAAAAGAATTAACTAGGATTGGAATTTTGAGTAAACGACCTTGGAATCAGAATCTGAAGGTTCCAGCAGGTTCGTATGATAATTTCGGACTTGGGTGTATGCCCATATCGGGTTTTGGACGACCCGGGAGTGTTTTGGCGCCTATTGTGGAAAGTAGCATTTTGAAAGCAATTTCATAAGTTTGGGTTGAAATGCATTTCTGTGATATCGATGTCCGTTTGGGATTCCGAGTCTGGGAGCAGCTCCGTATTGTGATTCTGGAGTTGGGAAGCCGATCAGAAGTGAATTCGGAGGTCCGTAGGTCATTCTGGAGCCATTTGGCTAAAGATAGAAATTTGAAGATTTTTAAAAAGTTTGACCGGAAGTAGACTTATTGATATCGGGGTCGGAATCAGATTCCAAAGGTTGGAGTAGGTCCATAATGTCAAATATGACTTGTCTGCAAAATTTGAAGTCAATCGGGCGTGATTTGATAGGTTTAAATATTGAAAATAGAAGTTGAAAATTTCAAAGTTCATTAAGCTTGGATTGGGAGTTGATTCATGATTTTAGCGTTATTTGGTGTGATTTGAGGCCTCGAGTGGGTCCGTATTATGTTTTTAGACTTGTGCAAGTGTTTGGTTTGGAGCTCGAAGGGCTCAGGTGAGATTCGGGATAGCTTCGTATTGATTTGCTAAGAATAGGAATTTTTGATGCTGGTATGATCGCAATTGCGATGTATTGGTTGCAACTGCAACCTCGCATTTGTGAGGTTATATCCACATTTGCGAGTCTGGGATACTACGTGGAGTATCGCATTTGCGATTCGTTGGTCGCAAATGCGACTTCGCATTTGCAAGTCCCTTCTCTCATTTGCAAAAATCGGGCTGCTGAGTGCGGAATCGCATTTGCGAAGGGGCCATAGCTTTTGCGATGCTGTCCTCTTTGCATTTGCAAGGAATTCTGTCACAAATGCGACTTTGTTAGGGAAGGCCGGGCTTGCGAGCCCGGAATCGCAAATGCGACTTATCCGTCTGGAGCTGTGGCTTTTTAATTTGAAACTTAGCTTATTTCCCTCATTTCCCACTTGGCCTTAGGCGATTTTTAGAGCATTTGAGGTGGGATTCCTTCATCATCAAAGAGGTAAGTAATTTCTACGCATCTTAAGTTAAATACATAGATTATGGGTAGATTAGCATGTAAAAATTAAGGACAATCAAGAGGTTAAGATGAAAACGTTGAATTTGATGTTCTTGGATTTTGACCACGATTTTGGGCATGAAATTGAGAGTAAATCATATATTTGAGTTCATAAGGTTATGGGTAAACTTATTCTTCAAAAATTTTGGAAATCCGGGTACATGGGACCGAGGGCGTTTTCGTCAACTTTTCGATCGGAGTTAGGAATTATTGTAAATTGGGTTGTAATGAATAATTTAGTATATATTAATGGATGGGTATCATTATTGGCTAGCTTTGGAGCTTTGTTCATCAATTAAAATCTTTGGAAGGGCGTGGAATGCCGGTTATGGATCTTCGAAGCGAGGTGAGTCTCCTTTCTAACATTGTAAAAAAGAATTGTCCCCATAGGTGAATTAACTGGTTATGTACTCCTATTTGTAGGGGCTACGTACGCACTAGGTGAAGAGGTTCCGTATATTATGTTTAAGTCCGGGTAATCTAGGAACCAAAAGCATGATGTACTGGAATAATTTGTAATCTTATTGATAGCTCGAATTGCTTAAACCACATCGAATTAATAAAATACATTCACAAAAGGATTTGATCTCTTTTTTTAAATTGTTAAAAGAGAAAGTGCCTTTTATTGGAATAATTATTGCCCGATAAACTCTTAAGTTGCTATTTCGGCATGTATTTATGTGTACCCGCGTTGCATGTATGATTCACGAGAAGGGTGATTGCTTATTTAATGTTGACCGCATCGTATGGATAGTTCGCAAGCAGGGTAATAGATGCATCTATGGTTCGAACTGTTCGACCATCGGCAGTGCACAATTTACCTTTATGTTGGATCGAGTCGTACGTCCTACAGTGGTTATTTGCGCATGCTGGTATTATTTCCTTGAACTTATTAAAGTTGTTATTGCCTCTTCATGGCTTGAGAATATTTGGAAAATAATGAAAAAGGAATTTTGAATATTTCCTATTAAAAGAATAATTGTCTACTTGTTTTCTGCTATTTGGTAAAAATCATGTTTGTACAAATTCATGATTTAATGTATTATTGACATCATTGTTGGACCACTAGTAAGTGTCGAAGTTGACCATCTCGTCTCTACTTCTTCGAGATTAGACGGGATACTCATTGAGTACACGTGTTTCGTACTCATACTACACTTCTGTGCATTTTTGTTGCACAAATTGTTATCGATTGTCCGTGTTCAAAGCAACGAGAAACCGGAAACCAGTAAGAAGAAGAGACAAAAAAAAAACAGAACGTATGTAACACTGAAAAAAAAAAATCACAGAAATGAAGAAATCCGAGACCACAGAATTCACTGTGTGTCCTTAAGGAATTTAACCCCCTCACTGTACCCGAGGTTGTGGATTATTTCCTCCCAGGATATAACGGATATACCTGTCGTAGGAGTGGCGGTACCTCAAACGCCTACGACTTCGACGAACTCAAATTCGGGAACGAAATCACACTATGACTCAATATGTTTTAGTTTGCAGAAAAGAATTCAGAATTTTTAATGCACGAATATTTTTTTTTTCTTTTTCTTTTCAGTACTCGAAAATGAGGCATTGCCTCAGTTTATATAGCCTCGAATTGTGACTGTTCGGAAAGGCTTGGTGCCTGTTCGGGAAAGGCCATGCCTTTTTCTGAAAAATAAGAACGTTGGGAAGTTTACAGTTAACAAATTAATATTTTTTTTCCCACGGGAATTTAAAATAATTTCAGAAAATGAAGATTGAATTTTAAATAAATTTGGTCCAAAAAGATTATCAATCAATCAGACCAAATCCAAATCCAAAGCCGAAGCCGAGCCGAGCGACGACGACGGCGCGAGGGGAGTCCCTCTTCTTAACCCTTTAAGAGCTAGAAGAAGTGCTTTCTAATATAAGCACATAACTTTCCCTTTCTACCACCAATGTGGTACAAAGCTCCTTTTCAAAGGAACTTTGCTTTGAAACTTCATTTTCCTTCTATTGTCTTCTTCCCTCCATTTCTCATTCACACCAACTTAGCTAGCTTTAATCATTAACTAGCTTTAACACAAATATATGTAACTCTAGCGGCCTACTGGGCCGTAGCAGCACGGATGATTCTAGGACTAAGTGAGTTGTATTCTTCGGGACGCTCGTAGCTAGTACAGTCCCTTCTAGTATACTGCATTTACTTCATGTCCACTGTATTAAGAACGGGTGTTGTTTTTTATTTTCCTCTCAGTAGATGCTCATGCACTTGTGACACTGGGTTCTGTAATGGTTTTGAAGTATTTTGTATTAACTGCTTATCATTTAAACTGATTTGCGACAATCATTTTTTAAATTGCTAAATTTGAAGGAAAATCCTAGATTTCAAAAAGTATTAAAAAGAGAATTTGATTAAGTGATTTAGTTGGCTTGCATGATAGCAGTGTCCGGCGCCACCACGACCCTTAGTTGATTTTGGATCGTGACAACATAAGACCTGAAAAGGAGGTTGGAATGGAAGAAACTATCCACTTCTTTTGTTCATACTTTATGGGAAAATTCTAACTATGCATGCAGGTTGAGTTAGTTTGACTTTATACGTTCTTTTATTGTTTAACAAAAAGGTGAAATTGTTAAGACTCCATATGTAAACTTGATGGGAAAAAGAACACGTCATAGTCAAAATTTGAACTGCTTAGTGAGTTTTGAACTCTTGAAATTTCTAAAAAGACACAGAATATTTGTACATGTATGTCAAATAAAAAAAATTGGAACACCTGAAAATGTACTGCATGAATAAGATGAAGGGAATATGATTTTGATCTTATTTAGTTCCAGGCAGCAGCGGGATATCATATGCACAATTATTGCCCACTCATTTCTGAGCACGTAAAGCATCTTCGGTACTTGAGCAAGGCGCATGTCCAAAGGACCAGATCCTGACTGGATCTTATGCACCGTCTGTAAAGCAAATACCAGAAGATGTAACAAGAACTGAAATTAGATGACGTTATGTATCTACCATTTCTGGTATTGAAACAAAATAGGGAGGAGCAAGAAAGAAATACAGAAATTCACAAAGAGTGAACTGCATCCAACCATTTCAGACAGCAAATTCAACCAAAACAATGCAAGAAGAAATGATATGATTACCATGCTCTCCCATGGTACATAGAAGTCGGAAACTGCAGCTGCAAGATAGAACAGAGCACTAAGCCCACGGCTCCTTAAAGAGACAGCATTCAGCCGAAGAATCTGCTCAATAAAAATATTTAATATTCTTTTACAGGCACTCATACAGCCAAATGAGGCATCAATCTACTAATATGCCTGCTTGTCAATAGAAAAATCTACTTACCTGCAAATACTCAAAAATTGTTGTAAACGGTAATTTCAACAGGAAGCCCCGGTTAACTGACTCAAAGAAGGCCTTAATTTTAAGAGTCGCCGTTTCTGGTACATTATCGGTGCCATTCATCGAGTCCATGGAAATCCTTGCAGAGATTGTTTATCTACAATTTAACAACCCGCCAAGATCACAACTTCAGAACAACCCATTCATCAACGAAAAGAAGAAAATTTCCAATATAAGTATAAGCTAGAGATCCACATTAACAATCTACAACAATAAATAAAAAATCTTTGTGAAACTAAAATTACGTTAAATATAAATAATCTAGTGATTCTATTGGATTATTTAAAAAAAAATAGAAACTAGTTACTACTCATTAGGTTTATCATTTCACAAGATAAAAGTGATGCAAATCACTCAACTTTGAGAAATTATAAAATATGCAATATGATTATTATATTAAAGTTGTTTCATATAGATTTAAGCATTATATGATTAGAATAAAAGGGCAATATACACCAAATGCTGGACAAGATCTTTAAAATCCAGATACCTCAACATCGTTAGCTGTGGAGTAGAGGGGGGCTATAAAAAGGCGCAGACACCTCAAATAATTAGGTCTAATGTATAATTTTGAAAACTATGGACCGATTTATGGAGTCTTATTTCGGTGCTTTTTCTTTCTTTTTTATTGCTAGCTTTTGTAAATATGCCAGTCACGATCTACCTAAACTCTAACTTTGCCTCCTAAACTACGTCTCTTGGGAACCAGCATTTATAATTCTTGAAGCAAAAGATTCTACTAGTAAATAGTCAGTAATGAGAAGACTTCGTTAGAAATTTAGCATTAACAATCAAGTGTTGGCATGTAAGATATTAATCACGCTCAATTATAACTTATAAACAAAATTAAGCGATCGCTGTAAATTTATAATTCGATTCAATTCGGAGTCGAATCCTACAGAAAACTAACATATTTACTACAACTTTTAACACTGTTAATGAATAACTCAAACAATCCCCAAATGCAAGATTTTTAATTGATAATAAGTAGAATTTAGTTAACTAAGGAAAATAATAATAAAACAAGCTATAATCAAGAATAAAATTAAATCAATATAAAATAGTCTAGAGTTATTGATTTTTCCAACTGTCAAATTAATTTCTGACACGTTAGTTATAATCTCGTTGTAATACTCTATAAGAAATATGAGTTATGGGTTACCGCAATTATCTCTCGATCAATTACTATAATTTACTAGAAGCATTCTCTCGAACTACTCTAGTTAATGATTTGTGCAAATCAGAATTATTCCACCAACGCTTCGTTATCTCTAACCCTGCTTTTAAATTGAAGTAATTAATCTCATGACTTATCCAAAAGTGGTGTTGCTCAACAACAATCTAACTCAGTGTTCTTTCTCAAGCAACACAAGGTAACTAGACACAATTAATCAAGGGCCCTTTCAATTAATCACAGGAAAACATATAGTTGAACAATTATAGATTAAGAAACGACTTAATTATATTAAAACATAATCAAGACTTCATCCAACAATTGGTTCCATCGACCTTGATTAGAGGTTTAGCTACGCATAATTGTTTTCACAATCATAATGATATAATTCATTCTCAATGATAAAAACAAGACAAAGAAAGGTAAAAACTCTATGCCGAATCTTCTGCCTTGCTTCTTTGGCTGTTCTTGCCTTCAAAAACCTCGATATCCTCTATTTGGGCAAGCTGGTCTTATTATAAGTTAAAGAGAGTCGTCCTGAAAATTACACAATTGACCTTGAAATGTTTGGCTCCGAACACCCCGTCTGCGACCGCAGATTGACTACGGATTCAACATATGTTCTGTCAGCTGGAGGTTGACTGCGGAGCTGGGCGCGGACTGGCTCGTTCTTCTCTTTTTCGATCGTGGTGTCCTTCAATTGGTCTTCTATGTTCTACATTGACTCCAAAACACTCTTTTTGTTTTCTCCTAGCTCGGAGTGACTCCTGCAAACCAATAAACTCGTAATTAAAGCATTTTGTTATCGTTTACAATCAAACATAGGTAAAGTACGGCCAAATTAGAGTGCAAATATTATCTAACTCGCATGATTATCATCTATTATCAACACCTCACACTTAAATCCTAGATCGTCCTCGAGCAATCAAACCATACTCTACAACGGCCTAACTTCACTGAGTGACTCCGCTAACTTGCCAAGCCAAGAACATTTCACAAGAATTAAGCTTAGTAGTGTAACATCTTCGCCTCAAGAGCTGACTCTCCCATGCCATGAAATATTCCTAACTTTACTCACTTACTCTAGCGCAGAGGTTAAGACTCACATTTCTTTCATGAACCAAGTGCCCTTTCATAACAAATGAGAGTTGTTCCACACACAATAACATTTAAGAACAATTAGGGACTTAAGGTAGAAAGAATTCACTCACTCTCAAAAAGAACATTCATATGCCACAAAAAATGCACCATAGGCTTGCCTATTGTGTACTAGTCCACTAATTCGAGTTCAATCAGTCTAGGATCAATTAGGACTTCATTTGGTTGTAATGTAGGCTGCGGAACGGGTATGATACATTTAGGTATAAGAGTGAATACACCTCCCTAAGCACTTTAATACATAACCTTTATCATTTAAAACTTCACATCTTATGTAAAACCATAATTCCACCTTTATATCACTATATATTAACCCCATTCTTCTTTAAGCACAATTGCATCAAAAGCCACTTCCTTTCAGGATTATATATACATACATACATATACATATATATATATATATATATATATATATATATATATATATATATATCTGTGTGTGTGTGTGTGTACACACACAGACACACTCCACAATAATACACATTTATGTTCTTTATCTTTCACTTCAAGTGGCTCTTACTTTTTCAAAACATTGCACATTTTTCCTTATTTCATTAGTTCAACTCAAAAGTCAAACCACCCACCCCACACTTTAACTTTTATAAAGTTCAGAACAATTCAAGTGCTCATGAGAGGTAAAGGATTCAAATAGATGATTAATTCAAACAAATGGGTGAGGCTTGTAATGTGATTGCCAAAGAAACATGATTACAGGATCAAAGGGGTTAACTAAGATACATAACAATTAGAGGGGTAAAGTATATATATCTAGCATAACACAGAAACGCCTATATCATTTCCAAGACTGAACAAACTATTATTTCACTTTGCAAACACATGGGGAAATTTCTAGGCATCCAACGCAGTGCATAGAACACAAATATCCTCACACACACATGGCACATGAGTCACTTTATATTGGATCATCAAAATGCTCTAGTCAGAGTAATTAAGCCAAATTAAGAACATAAAATTTAAGGCACTCTAATAAGAATCAACAACTGAGCCTAAACATGACACTAAAGTATCTACTGTATTCAAGGCATAATGACAATAAGGGATCCTCCTTCCATATTGGCGCTTAGCCCAAAAGTACCAAAACAATTAAAAATAAAATAAAATAAAATAAAAACTAACTAACCTGGTTCGAATAAAAACCCTTGGAAAAGAACCAAAGTCAAAAGAAAAAACAAGGGGTAATTGATACACTACCTACAAAAGAAAATCTTTATATATATCGACTTAGGCCCTCAAGAAACCCATCGAGTGGTATCCGTCTTCGAGACAAGTTGAACACATTTAGACTACTAATCAAAAACGAAAATCAAACTAAGTAACGACTACAATCAAATTAACCAAAGACTAGAATCAAACTAGAATCAAGCTACATTCCTATATATACACAACATACCAACGAAGTACCCCCAACCCACACTTAAAAATATCGCATGTCCTCATGTCATAAAATAGAAAGTAATTAGAGGAAAGGAACTTCACAAGAAGATCATTCCTGATCAGAGACTGTGTCGGGGTCTATGTGACACGCTCTCCCCAGCGCACACAACCAACCCATGATTTTCTTCTCAGATTTAGCATTCTAGGTGGCCAAAGCATCAACTCTAGTCCCCAATTCTATGACTACAGTCTGTAGCCCTGCCATTCCTGCTCTAATGCTGCCAGCCATGTAACCTGACCAACTTTAGATTGCCCTTCGTCTTCCACAACATTCTCATGGGAAGGGGGGCGACAGAGCCCCCACTTCATCCTACTCATCATCCCCCTCTTCAGATACCTCAGAATCATCACTATCAATTGAACTGGCTGCCACTACCTCTTTCCCAATGGTCTCCTTGGAAGCTCGGAACATGGTTTCTTTCTTAACCTTTCCGTATACATAGGGGTTCTCTACTACCCCTATAGCCCGACACAATCGAGTGACTAGAGATGCAAAAAAGAACCCATACCTCCGTAGTGGTAAATGGATGAACACCTCCGAGTGAATAACCTTAGCCACATCAAAATCGTGGCCATTCATAAAGCACCAAATCAAAGAAGATTGTGGTCTATTGATTTCAGTGGTACAGTGGGACGACAGCAGACGACTATTAATGATGTACAACCAACATTTGCCTTCAAAGGTGAGTGAGGAAGAGTGCAACTCAATCCCCGAGTAACCCATACTACTGTTGTCTAGTTTACAGATAGTTTGGAAAAATAATTCCCATTGTGTGGGTCCGCACTTCTAAGCTATAATAATCCCTCTCCCTAGTAAATGCAGGCAAGCGATACACTCTTTTGATAACTTCAATTGAGGCATTCACCCTCTTTTGTCGCACCATGCAAACGTGATCCTTATGTTCGGGACAACTGCGTATAGCTCTCTAACGAGCAGCAAATTACCATCCTCCGGCTCTTCGAAGAAGATGTCGGGCTTGCGCCTAGTCAGTTCCCTAAATATATTGGGGCACTCATCCTGGAGGGAGCCTCTTTTAGTTCTCCATTCTGGTACCGACTTTCGAATACCTTTTTCGATGAATCGGTCTTGGGAAACTCTAGAGACAAACATGGTGCTATCAAACTACCTTGAACTAGATAACGCCCTTCCCCGGGACAAACCACCGGCAGTGTATTTCTTCTTTAAAGATCTTATTGTACCTTCACCAAACCCACAATTATCAGAATTCAGTGGAATAGGTGACCCAAGAGAGATTACTCAGACTTCACGTACCCCCTAGGTCACACTTTACACTATAAAGTTTACTGGGGAAATTCAACAAACACCTTATGTGCATAGGCCCCCTAATGTACCAAAGGACCCAATTAAACCCTCATTCCTCGCCATTCAACGATATTTTTCTAACCCAACCAACCGAATGTCTTCACATATCACAATTATACCAACAATTATCCATCAATAAGAGAATCTATAATTCTACTTTCTTATAACTACAAAATAAGAAAAAAAGAATGAAAAAAGAAGCAAAATTGAAAAGAACAAAAAAAAACTAAAATAAGGGAGTAGAATCTTGTACTTACTTAAGAACCTTATGATGAACGGAGATGTAATATTGGGTGAGTAGAGAGTGGGGAGAAGAGAAAGGAATTTGGTAGAGAGTGGGAAGGAAACTCGTTAGAAATTGGGGAAGGGGGAGATTTTTATTTTGTTATGTTGTGTGTTAGGAGAAGGGGTAAAAGAGAAAAGAGGGAATACGGAAGGGGGGAGTTTTAATTAAAGAGAAAAAAACTAATTAAAAAAAGGTTAGGGGGGTTGAAGGGGTTGGGGAAAATAAAAATAAAAATAAAAATAAAAACTTACCTGAGATCGCCTAATCCACGCCCAGATCCGAGGTCAATCCGCGGCCGCGGACAGAACTCTTGCAAAGTTTATGGTCTATCCGCGACCAGAATTTAGGATTCTATTTTTTGTATGTTTGTACCTACCTTTAGGATACTTACATAACCCCAACGAATACAACAAATAAATGTGTTGCTTCCCATGAAGCACCAGATTTAACTTTGCGGCACAATGTAAGCTTTCATCATCACTCCTCATCCACGTGTTGGGGCTCTTCCAAAGTTATTACCACTCGATGCCTTTTTTCTTCGTCCATTCCAAGGTAATGTTTCAACATTTCCCTATTCACCATGAACTTATTCGTCCCATTTTGTGATTCAATCTCCACAGCTCCAGTTAAGAACATTTGCATCACTCTGAAGGGTCCTGACCATCGCGACTTCAACTTACCCTGAAACAATCTCGATCTCGAGTTGTATAACAATACTAGATCTCTGGGTTTGAAGTTTTGATCTAAGATATGCTTATCATGCATTAGTTTCATCATTTATTTGTATAGTCTAGAACTTTCAAATGCCTGGAATCTAAATTCCTGGAGCTCATGTAAGCCAGTGACTCTACTAGTGCATGGGGTCTCCATATCCAAGCTCAACTACCGCAATGCCCAAAGTGATTTATGTTCGAGCTCTATTGGAATGTGACATGCCTTGTCAAACACCAACTCTTACAGTAACATAGCAATTGGAGTTTTGAATGTTGTGCGGTACGCCCACAGTGTATCATCCATATTCTCCGCCCAATCAGTCCTTGTTGCATTCACTATTTTTGTATGGACACTTTTAATTTCCCTATTTGACAATTCCACTTTCTCGCTCGACTGTGGGTGATAAGGGGTGGTCACCTTATGACGAATTATGTACTTTTCCAACAGCCATGCGAATTCTCTATTGCAAAAATGGGTTCCACCATCATTGATTATAGCTCTCGGAGTACCAAAATGTGTGAAGATGTTTATCTTTAGAAAGCTTGCTACCCCTTTTGCATCATTGGTTTGGAGATCCACCGCTTTGACTCACTTAGAGACATATTCAACCGCTACCAATATATATTTGTTACCATACAAGCTGACGAATGTCTCCATAAAGTCGATCCTCCACATGTCAAAAAACTCCGCTTCTCGAATTGTGGTCATTAGCATCTCGTGACGGCGATAAATGTTGCTTGTCCTTTGTCATTCATCACAACCTTTGACCTTGAACAGATTTGGCTAATATAACCCCCATTCTAATACCTTAGTTGATGTTTCAATTCCTCCAAAGTGTCCACCATATGGTGAAACATGGCAAGCCTACAAAATAGAAGGTTGATCTTTCTCATAATACACATCCGGATCATGTTATCAACATATATCTTAAAAAGTAGAGGTTTATCCCAATAATAAGGTCAATAATCATGGAAGAACTTTTTCTTTTGAATTGAGGAAAGATCATAAGGTACAATACTGCTTGCTAAGTAATTAGAAATATCAACATACCCTGGTGCCTCCTCCATTATCACAGCAAGTAACTGTTCATCCGGGAATGTCTTTGTGATATCTTCAACCTCCATTATCTTTTATGCTCCTTCCAACCTCTAGAGATAGTATGCCACTGAATTGTCCATCCCCTTTCTGTCATGAATTTCTAGATCGAATTCTTGTAGCAAAAGAACCCAACGAATCAAGTGTGTCTTTGACTCCTTATTTGCTATCAAGTACTTAATTGTTGCATGGTAAGTATAAACAAAAACTTTTGAGCCAATTAAATACGACCTAAATTTATCAAAGGAAAACACTATGGCGAGAATTTCCTTTTCTATGAAAGTGTAATTAAGTTGTGCACCACTGAGCGTCCTGCTTGTATAGTAAATTGGGTGCATCATCTTGTCTTTGCGTTGCCCTAAGACTGTTCATGTAGATAATTACTGGCGTCGCACATGAGCTCGAATGGTTGCTTCCAATTGGTTGCAACAATGATGGGTGTCGTCACCAATCTCTTTTTCAGCTCCTCAAAGGCCAACCTGCAATCATCAGAAAACACAAAGGGTTGGTCTTTTTCGAGCACCTTACATAAGGGGTTAGCAATCTTGGAAAAATCCTTAACGAACCGCCTATAGAACCCAACGTGCCCCAGGAAACTTCTCACTACCTTTACCAAAGTGGGTGGCGGTAGATTCTCAATCACATCAACCCTGGCTTCATCAACTTCAACTCCCTTTTTGGACACTCGATGCCCTAAAACTATTCCTTCTTCTACATTAAAATGAAACTTTTCCTAATTCAGCACTAGATTTGTCTCCACGCATATTTTCAGCACTCTTCTTAAGTTGTAAAGATAATCTTCGAATGAATCCCCCATTATGGAGAAATCATCCATAAACACCTCCATAATATCCTTAACCATGTCAAATGAAAATGGCTAGCATTCACCGTTGGAATGTAGCCGGTGCATTTCAAAGTCCAAAGGGAATTCTCCGAAAGGCAAAGATATCGTACGGACAAGTAAAGGACATTTTCTCTCTATATTCTAAGGCTATTGAGTTCTGGTTATACCTCGAGTATCCGTCCATGAAACAGAAGTGGGATGGCCCAGCTGACCTATCCAATATCTGGTCAATGAAAGGAAAGGGTAAATGGTCCTTCCGGGTGGTTGTGTTCAGTTTCTGATAGTCCATGAAAATCTGCCACCCCGTGACTGTACGAGTTGATATAAGCTCATTATTATTATTCTGTATTACTGTCATTCCTTCCATCTTCAGTACACATTGGACAGGACTGACCTAATTGCTGTCAGAGATAGGGAAGATGATACCCACATCTAACCATTTGATCACTTCCTTCTTCATCACCTCTTTCGTATTCGGGTTCAGCCTTCGTTGATGTTCTTTGGAAGGTTTGTGCCCTTCTTATATGAGAATATTTTGCATACAAAAAGCTGGTTTGATACCATTTATGTCTTCCATAGTCCAACCAATGGCAGTCTTACATTCATGTAACACCGGTAGGAGTTGCTCTACCCGCACAGCTAGCAAACCATATGATATCATAACAGGTAAAGTAGAATTAGGCCCTAAGAAAGCATACTTGAGGTGAGCTGGAAGCGGACTAATTTAGGCTCCTAAATCTTACCCAAAATTTAGATGTGCAGAGAATAGTGAGAGGAAGCGGACTATAATAGATCATGGACAGTAAATGCTCAAAGTACATGACTAGAAATACCATGGATTTTCTCTCACTAAAATCCATGCAAGGAAGGGATATACCCTTTGGAAAATGGAAAGAAGGGGTACATTCTAGGTATGGGGAAGAAAACAAGCTCGTGACTAAGTTGGTGATATGAGCTGCTTGAATGCAGTTGACAATGATTAGAAGACCTAGCATAATAGATTGGGGGGATACAAGTGTCTCACTTCTAGATATATTGATAAAGAAGGACCTGGTCCATGGTCTATCAAATTCAAAGCTCAAAGAACATGGAGCATGTAATTCCTATGGGGATACTGAGCAAGAGTGAAGAAGGTGCTTGATCAGACCTCTCCTGAACAAAATCCCCTATGAGTTGCTCAATTGACGAAAACCAAAGATAACTCATCTGAGAATCTTTGGATAAAAATGCTACGTTCTTAACAACGGGAAGGACCATCTTGGAAAGTCTGATGCAAAAAGCGATGAAGGAATCCTTCTGGGATACTCCCCTCAAAACAAAGCCTACAAAGTCTACAATAAAATAGCACAATGTGTGGAAGGAAGTTTTCATGTGCTATTCAACGAGACATCCTCCTCTAAAAAGGAGAATACAATGATGATTAAGATAATGAACCACTTTCGGTCCCTGGGAAATATCTGGAGTTTCAAATGGGAAGGCTGATTTGATGAGAAAGATGAAGAAGACAGGTAAGATACAATGCAACATCCTCTTCTATTTCTCATGATGAACGTGGTACTTTTATCACTAACCCTAGCCTTCTCAGCATTTATATCCTAAATAGAACCCAAAACTATCAAGAAAGCCTTGTAGGATGCAAACTGGATTACTAAAATGCAAAGAGGAACTGTGTCAATTTAAAAGAAACAAGGTATGGCACCTAGTACCTAAACCCTCAGACAGAACCATCATAGGAACCAGGAGGGTATTCAGAGATGAGCTAGATGAACATGGAAATGCTACAAGGAACAAAGTAAGGCTTGATGTCCAAGTATTCAATCAAAAGGAGATGATCGATTATGATGAGACTTCTGGCCCAATAGCTCGCACAGAAGCTATTAGGATCCATATTGCCTTTGCTTTACATATGGAATTCACCTTATTCCAAATGGATGTGAAGAGTCCTTTCCTGAATGGTTTTTCTCAAAGAAGAGGTATATATCAAGCTACATCTAGGATTTTGAATGTCATGTACATCCTGAACATATATTCAAATTGGATAAGGCACTGTACATATTGAAGCAGGCCCCTAGAACCTGGTACGAGAGTTGTGGCTGATAAACACATTCCAGTGGTTGAGATTGATAAAGATGTTGTGGAGAAACCTAATTCCTTAATGAAAAGATCTACAAAAGGTAATGGCCGAGAAAGATTTGTTTGAGGGTGACATTATGGCTGTTGCAAGCCGGAATGGGAAGTTTATTGAAATATCTAGAAAACAAAAGTGGGAAACTGTGGGAGGACAGAGTACAATGAAGACCATTCTAAGTGACAGTGGCCTTGGGCAGAATAGTTAACTTAGAAAAAGTCTTATGAGGTCGCACGCTTGCCCGATAATCTAGTAGATGACAGGCATGAGACAAGTTCTGGACTTAGGCAACTAGTGGAGAATCTGCGAGAGAAACTGCTTGAATAACAATTGTCTCCAACTACCCGCATGGACCTAACTCTCAAAATCATTGTTGCCTACTCACCTAGCCTCCCTCTTCTAGTGCCCCCTAGGATACTCTCAGGGCTAGTTATCTTTTGCTCTGATAATTTTGAGTATGTTGTTTTTTCTTTTTTGTTCGTATTTTTGTGATGGCATGTTGGATTTCACCATTGCTGCTCTTGCTGATACAATCAAATTTAATAAAATGGCTCTTTTTTTGCTTGTACAATGCTTGTTTTCTCTTTTGCTTCTCTTTTCTATCATGATTGTGTGCACATATGTGGCATGAGTTAGCTTTGTTGGACTTCTTTATGCCTTTTTTTCTGACTGTGTCTTTTTGTTTATGCCAAAAGGGAGAAGAATTGAGTCAGGGGGTACATATGTCAAGGGATAGAATAGAGTCAGGGGGAACGTATACAGTTGCTGGTACCTTGTCTGGTTAAGTCAAATAGTTATCAATGTTAAAAGTTTGTTATCATCAAAAGGTGGAATTGATGGGCTTAAGGTCTTTTAAGCTATGTTTTGACGATCTAACAAACTTTCTGTATAGAACCAGATAAAAGACCAAGAATGATAATAAAAAGTCATGAGGAAAATATGGGGAAACATGTGTAAGTAAGGGTATAAAGTCATGGGGAACTTGTGGTCTCGGGTAATTCAATCTGGTTCACTAAACCCTAACTCTACATTTTTAATGATTTGTCATTATCAAAAGGGGGGGAAATTGATAGGTTTTAAATATCTTTGGCTTGTGTTTTAATGATTTAACAAACTTAACATTAAGAACCAGATAGGAAACCTTACTCACTTGGATCACACTGCATCTAATGGATTCCAGCCAAATGTGAACTTGCTCCGCTTCAGGAGGTAGGAACCCAGAAAAGGACCTAATACTCTTGTGGATTCCTCACGGCAGTAAAAAGTCTATTGGACACAGCTGGAAACAAAGATTCTACTGCACTGTTCCCAGCGCCCACTCATTCTCTGATCAACTAAAGCACAATGATTCAATTTACTCAACTCAAGACAATATGGGC
The DNA here is from genome assembly GCA_034376525.1 of Nicotiana benthamiana. Taxonomy (NCBI): domain Eukaryota; kingdom Viridiplantae; phylum Streptophyta; class Magnoliopsida; order Solanales; family Solanaceae; genus Nicotiana; species Nicotiana benthamiana. The sequence continues at coordinate 6,414,918 of CM067330.1, read as the reverse complement.
AGTGTGCACAAGTACCAGATCAGGAACCTGATCCCTTGATGCTCCTCTGACAAAAAGTACAAGTCAACTACAGCTGGAAAGCAATTGCAGAAAGTGATACCTGCAACAGTGCAGCAGATAGGCAAGACAGTGCAGGAGTCACTTCCCATTGAGATTGGACATCACTAAGGATATCTTGTGTAGTATAAACCTTATGCAAGACACAAGATTCAGGTTCAACATTTGCAGATACAAAAAACAAAAATTCTCTTAAGTGCTCAAGAACCTCTCTCAAGAACAAAGCTGCTTCATCCTCAAGGACCTGATCCAAGATCGAAGACATCTTAAGTCCTTAGGTTGTTGAGTCTTTCTTATGTGTTATTCATTGTAATTCCTAGTTTGCTTTCTTAGAAGCGTTGTCTTAGGAACAAACCAAAATTCATAAACTTCTGAATTTATGTTGTGACTAGGGATAGTCATAAACAAAAGCTTTTGTGATCGGAGTGTGACAAAGTGGCTTGTGGTGGAAACATCATAAGTTAGTCAAAAGCCTTTGTAACCATAGTATGACAAAGTGTCTTGTGGTTGAAATACCATAAGTTAGTCAAATTCTTTGTAACTAGGATAGTTATAGATTGGCTTGTGATGAGAGCATCACAAGTTAGTTGAAGTCTTTACAATAAGGTTATTGTAAAGTGGCTTGTAATAGGAAGATTTTGAGTTAGTGAAGTTAAATCCTACAGGTGTAGGTCATCGTTTTTTGATCCCCTTGTATGGGTTTTTTCCACATAAAAATCCTCGGCCTTATTTACATTCAGCTTTACTAGCATTCGCTGCAGAATCCGATAAAGGACCAGTTGCTCTACCATTTGGTGGACTCACACAAACGTAGCATTATACCAAACTAATATAGGACCATATCACTATACAGTTTGGTTCATCAATACTTTCAAAGTAAACACATAGAGAACTCGATTCTCTATACATTCTGGGTGACGCACAAGGTCTAACATGAGCTCTACCACACGATCTAGAGTAAGAAGAAAGAGTGACAATCCTAAATTCCCTGCAGCCTCCTGCTTATAAGGTGGTGCACAACATACCCATAAATAAGACTCTACTAGACACAACTTATAGATTTCCTAGGACAGAACTGTTGTGATATCGCTTTTGTCACGACCCAAACCGATGGACCGCGATGAGCAGTTGGTACCTTACTCAACCGAGTACCAACATAACGTATCTTTTACGAGTCATACTATCATAAATAACTGAGCCGGAGAGGCTGCAATGAAATAGGTAGAATATAACGGGTAATGCTAACTTTACATTAGATATATGGGCCTTTAAGACCAAAATGATCACTTGAACACTAAACATAGGTCGACAAAGCCATACAATCTTTTACATATATGATACATGTATACAAGCCTCTAAGAATACATAATTTTCATAAAGGCAGGATAGAGTCTCACCATGCCAAATAATACACAACTAACTCATACTAACCAAACAAGCAACTCCGAAGCAAATGGAGCGCATCAATATCTTTCGCTGAGCTGATAGCTTACTTGGAGGGCTCTCGACTTGTCTATCAGGACCTGCGGTCATGAAACGAAGCATCCAAGGAAAAAAGGGCGTCAGTACGAATAATGTACTGAGTATGTAAGGCATATAAATAAGTACATAACAGACATGGAGGAAATATATAGTAAATGACTCCACCTGTAAGTCAGAATAACTTTGTAAATCATGAAATAATTATAGTATCATGTATATGCGTATGAATGTCATGTCGTGCATAAGTATATATTTCATAACATCATTAGCCTATGAGGACATCACATCATATCATCTTGGCCACTATGGGCAAAATCATCAATGTATAACAGCTGATCAGGTGGTGATGCGTATATAACGATGTAACCTTTTTCCATAGATCATATACATATATACACATATATAACGCCATCTGGTCATGTGTATATATATGTATAAATGAATGAAATACATGAAAAATACGTAATAATCTCAATATTTCTTCCGAATAAACTTTTTAACTACGTATTATTGTGAGACCAATGAACAAAAGATAATAATATTCACATGGGGAATCAAGAATATAGATACCCCTAGTATTTCTATGAATATAGTAATTTATAAAATTTATGCATTTGCTCGTTTCTTCTGTATAATTTGTCCATGCCAAAAGAAAGAAGGGATAGCCTTAATATACATACAATAGAAAAAATCGGTATAATATTCTTGACGAAGATTGCACCGTATTCTTCTAGATTTACAAGATTCCATGCTGCTACTATTCCAACAAATCCTATTGGAAAATTTGCTTGTGTTTCTAACGTTTTTGAAGAAGATTATACATATCAAAGTGAGTTATTTAGTTTCGGGTTCCTTGAAGCCCTCAAATATCAAACCATGAAATATTTTGAATGAAATCACTTTTTGGAATGGATAACGTTCTGTTGTTTTCATTGTTTTCCATGGAATTGAAACAAGACTAAACTAAAAATGATCTAAGCTTTTGAAAGACCAAGCTTTTAAAATAATCAAGATTTTCTTGTAATTCTTTAGTGACTTACACGTTTTAGCCACTAAGCACATATGACTAATTAGTCATATGTTTGAATTGTGGCCTACTGCTACGTGGCAAGTGGGGTGGAGATTATTAATCTTTATCCTTTTATTAGTTGACTGGATACTATTTTGTTACCTAGTAATTAATCAATTACCCGCATAATTTAATAATTATTCCAAATTACTTAAAATTTTACTTATTTTTAATATTTTTTTTTATACATTATATTACCGTGGTCATATGATATCTTACATGGTACTAGTTCATAATTGCTGGGTACTATCACTCGACCCTATTTTATCTCAACTGCCCAACTTGGGCGAAAATTTGTTTCCTTTGACTTGCTCCCCATCTTACCTTCACGAATTTACTTATTACTTGTTTGAAATAGCATAATCCTTATAATTTCTTAATAATTATTTCCTTGGACTGGTGTAAGTTACCTTACGACAAATTCAACGTACAATACTACATGGTGCAACATCGTCGTAATGTAGCACTACGGGATGTGACATCTCACTTTGTTTTTGTTTTTATTTTTGTTTCTCCTTTCCTTCATTGAGCCGATGGTCGATTGGAAACAGCCTCTCTGCCCTTTCGGGTAGGGGTAAGGCTCGTCTACATATTACCCTCCCCAAACCCCACTTAGTGGGACTATACTGGGTAGTTTTTGTTGTTGTAGTTGTTGAAAATATGGGGTATAATAATTTTGAACATCTCTTTGGCTTTTGGTTTCTCATCGTACACCATTTTGACTCTTTTCGGTGTTGGGAATTTCACGACTTAATAAAGCATTAAAGGTACATCCCTCATATTATGGATTCAAGGTCTTCCGACCAATGCATTGTATCTCATATCTCCTTCGATCACGTGGAACTTCGTTTCCTATATAGTTCTAACCACGTTACCTAGAAACATGATTTGCCCTTCGGTTGTTTCACTTGCCATTTTGAAACCATTGAGCACTTGAGTTGCAGGCATGATCTGATCTTGAAGGTTGAGTTTCTCCACGACCCTCGATTGAATAATACTCACCGAGCTACCTGGATCAACCAACACATCTTTAGCTTGAATTTTCTCATAAGGATAGATATTAATAGTGTATCGTTGTAAGGTTGTTCGATCCCTTATGCATCCTCATCGTTGAAGGATAGGGTATCTTTTGATAAGTAGTCTCGGGTACGCTTCTCCCTTGTGATTGTGACTTTGGTGCATTTAAATATCGGACCCTGAGGGATATTGACCCCACCAACGATCATATGAATCACGCATTGTTCCTATTCATTTTTTCCTACTTTCATCCCTGTCTCTGAAGTGATTTTTTGCTCGGCCACTCAAGAACTCTCAAAGATGTACTTCGTTGAATAAACGAGCTACCTCCTCACTTAATTGTCTACAGTCCTCGGTTTTGTAACCATGGGTCCCATGGTACTTGCACATTTGATTCAGATTCCTTTGAGATGGATCGGTTTGCAAGGGTCGAGAACATCTAGTATCCTTAATTCGTCACATGGCTAACATAATATCTAAAGCATTGACACTGAAGTTGTATTCCAATAACCGCGGTGCTTCCTTAGGCTCAACGTGTTTATCAAAGCCGTTCTTACTCATGAGCCCTCGAGAATTTTGACCTCGATCGTTCCTTTTATCATTTTGAGTGGGGTTATGTCTCGGCCCGTTGTTCCTTCAATTTGTGCTATATGGTTGGTACCAATCTCTGTTCAATCGGGGCTCTATGACGATACCTCTTTAAATTCTGGTTTCAGACATATTTGGGTAAAATGAGTCGGATGGAGATCCCAACTAATCATTCTCGACCATAATCTTTGATTTTATAGATTATGCACATCGGCCCAGTCACTGCTAGATATTCAATTAATTTGCTTTAGTTGACGTGATGCTATCGAACTTCGCGCTTTCAAAGCCTGAGTAAAGGCTTGGACAGCCCAATCATCGGTAACTAGGGGTAGGTCCATGCGTTCCATCTAAAATCAAGATGCAAACTCCCTTAGCAATTCATGTCCCTTTGTCTCACATTGAAGAGGTCCGACTTCCTGGTCGCGACTTCTTGGTCGCGACCCTTATTGCTACGATGTGCGCCTTTATGATAAATTAGCAAGCCTGGTGAAAGAATCGGTGGAATTGGGCTGAAAATTATGGTACCATATCATTTCCCCTTTGATAAAATTTCTCCAATTTTTTTCAATAAAACGGATTCAATTTCATCATCTTCTAAGTCATTTCCCTTTATTCTGCATGTATACAAAGTGATGTGTTCATTAAAATCGGTGGTCCTGTTGTACTTAGAGATGTCTTGCATACAGAACTTCTTAGGAATAGGCTTCAAAGCCGCACTTTGAAGAAAAGTATTCTGCACGAACTTCTTCGAATCCAAAACCTTTAGGATTGGGGGTGTCCCCGGTATTTGATAAACTCGTAAGTTGTACGTTTATACCTTTTTGTCATTAGCTTCGATTTTTTTCACCTGGTTCTATTCTTTTAGTGAGCTCCTTGAGCATTTTCATGATGGCAGGATCAGATCCCGATCCATGATAGTTCAATTTTTCTTGCACAGGTTTGACCCTATGAGTAACTTCCTATGATGTATCGAGTTCGATTCTGCTTGGGGCTCGATTCCGATCTTGGAGTTGCGCTATCGTGGCGTGCTAAGTTTCTAGCATATCAAATATCATTCAAAGTCTAATTCCGCCTTCTTCACCATTTTTTTGTCCCAATCGACTGCTAGGTCATCTCTGCGGACGTTATTTTCAGGGTGGTCGCCTAAATCTCCACGTATAGCGACATGAGAGTTGACATCACTCGGATCGACAGCCTGTGGTGAGTCGAAATTGATTGGAGGTACTCCGTTTCCCGGGGCGACTACGTGCTCGTTTTCGTCATGAAGACCAAGGTTGATGTTAGTGTGAGTGGGTACTGCTTGACAATTTGACATGTTGATTCCTTAAATAAAAAATACTCACAAGTACAAGCGTAAAAGTAGTGTGTGTTATCAATGTTAAAATATCAAGCAATCACTATTATCCTTATCCCTACGGTGGGTGCCAAACTGTTCACCCTAAAAATCGAGTAACAATTAAACTTGTAATGTGGTTCTAAGGATACGTGATTTTACGTAATACCAATTGATTAATTTATAGATAAGTGATGGAATTGACAAGAATATAAAATAAATTGATATTTGGACAATGTCCTTGAGCTGATGAACCCTCGAGAGTAGTAAAGTAAGAACAGTTAAAGAACAGTAAATTTATGAACAATAGAGAAATATTGTATTGCTTTGATCTGTGTAAATGTAAGTATTTACAAATGATGGGGACCCCTCTCTATATACTAGAGGAATCATAATTTTGGTACAATTCAAATTATGGAAGTAAATCTCATGATTGATACAAACGAATGCCCTTGATTTGATCTGTTTCGAGACTTCCACCGCGATCTCTGACCGGTTACGAATACTTCGTCTTTCCGTTATTGTGTTTCGCTCGGAGCTGATCATATCTTGTCTCGATCATCGGGGACCTCGATCTCGATGGGTACCTCGATCACCGAATTCGAAACCTTGTCTTCATGCTCAGGCCTGACCCATTACGAGGCTGACCCTCGATACAGTTTTCTAATCTCGAAATAATGACCAAATCGGGCAAGCCCAATTTTACCCATATACATTATCATAATTCAATGTCGCTTCAAGGGTTCTTAAATGCTATCAAGTGGCAGGTGAGAGATATTCGATCTCATACTACTCTCTCTTATTTCAGTTTATATGAACATATTTCTTGTTTTGTTCATTCTAAAAAGAATGACCTTTTTCTAAATTTCATAACAATTTAACTTAAACTTACAGTTCTACCCTTAATGAAAATCTTTTATACTCACAGCAAATATTCTAGGTCCCTTTTTTACTTGTTCAGAACCGTAAATTCTAAAAGTCTTCATTTTTTTACACTCCGTACTCAGTCAAATAAATTCACATATATTGAAACGGAATGGAATATATTTATCAAAATAAAAAATAAAAATAGAGAGGAGGAAGGAAAAACTAGAACCTCAAATTTCTTTGATGGGTAGGATACCCTGAGTTCAATTTTGGTAAATAATTTCAACGATTTCATAATTTAGATTCTTCGGTAATAGTGACGTTGGAACCAACTTTTAGTATGTATGGTCAAGCTTTTTAAGTTGAAAGTGTTATAAATAGAACTCTATTTAAGGTGAATGTCTATATTTAGAGAGATTCTAGGGTTTACTACTTGGTGGCTAAGTCACCACCTCCCTATAAATATAGGGCTTCTATTCCATTGTAATCCATCCCAAGTATCAATAAGAATACTCCTCTCCCTATTCTCTCTATATTGTTCTTGTCTTTTATATTATTTCATAACACGTTATCAGCACGAGTCTCTAACCAATTGAAATTTTCGATTGTCTTAACTTTTGTTTGTGTAGGGTTTCACATGAGGTTCTGCCGCAACCAAATCCCAAAATCTTCTATACGAAAAATAGAAGAAAAACGTTGAAAAGAAAACAGAAGGAACGAAAGAAGAAAACATTGAAAATATAATTGGTATACCTTAAAGGTAAGTAATTTACTTTTCCCTTTCAAATTCTTGAAATTCTACGATTTGATTTTATATACAAACAAAGACAACAAAGTTTGATTATAACTCTAATGGAGTTTGTAAGAAATTATAACCACGTGAAGTGGTAAAATCTCTATGTCCTGCCATGATTAAATTCATGTATGATTGTGGGCAAAGAATTGAAAATCCGTCCCATTGAATTTGCTCCATTCCCTTTAGAGAATGTGGAAGCAGTATATGATAAGTCTGAAAGAAGACAAAATTATTACCATGAAGGTATCAATGAATGTGGACGTGGCAAAGAATTCCGTCCAATTGAATTTGCTCCATTCCCTTTAGAGAATGTGGTAGCAGTATGTGATAATTCTGAAAGAAGACAAAATTATTACCGTAAAGGTATCAATGGATGTGGACGTGGCAATAGACGAAATTATAATCGTCATTATTGTGATAATGAGAATAATAAAGATTCTCAAAATAATCTTTCACTTTATGAAAGTAATATTTGACATGAGATTGTGTAAAGCACATGATTATGATCCATTCCCTGAAATGAATGTGATAATTGTAATAGAGCCCGTAAGTATGAACACGCTCTTGATGTAATTTTGTTTTATGTCTGACATTATGAAAAGAAAAGTTCGTTGCCCTTGAAATTTCGGGCAAGAACTATATGGCATGGGTGTTGGATGCTGAAATCCACTTAGATGCTATGGGTCTTGGAGACGCCATTAAAGACAGAAATAATGCATCCACCCAAGACTATGCTAAGGCCTTGATTTTCTTACGCCATCGCCTTGATGAAGGTTTGAAACTGTGCTAAGGCCTTGATTTACTTGCGCCATCACCTTGATGAAGGTTTGAAAATTGAATATATCACAGTCAAAGATCCACCTATCTTGTGGAATGGCTTAAAGGAGAGATATGACAACCTGAAGTTGGTCACTCTGCCACAAGCACGATACGATGAGAATCCAAAAGCAAATAGTTCATAAACTATATGTTATCATTGCGGTGGAAAAGGGCACTAGGCGAAAATTTGCCGTGTACCAAGACATTTGGTTGAGCCTTGTCAAAGCATCTCTAAAGAGTAAATGCCCTGAAACAAATTTTGTCTCTGACGACAATTTTGACATCACCCACTTGAATGTGGCAGACTGAGGGGAAAATAGACCACCTAATCGGTGATGGATCTGTGATGAAAGAAGATGGAGTTGTTTGATTTTATTTCACTTATTTGTAATAGTTAGTGAATAAACTAATAGTCATTAGTATCAGCTCGTATTAGTTAGTTTATGATATAATGTTAGTATTAGTTCTTTAGAATGTTTCAATATGCTCAGATTTCAATAATATTTTTATTTTCCAGTAGCGTAATCGACTAACCTAACAGTTAGTCGATTATCTAATATTTCGCATTAAAACTGCAAACAATCGATTGTCAATGTCCAACAATCGATTGTCAATGTTCAACAATCGATTGTCTATGTTTAACAATCGATTGTCTTAAGACAGTGCTCTAGAATTTCAAAATAGCCAACAATCGATTGTCTAAACTTAACAATCGATTGTCATAAGACTGCTCAGGAATTTTTCAAAATAGCGAACAATCGATTGTCTATATTTAACAATCGATTGTCTTAAGACAGTGCTCTGAAATTTTTCAAAATAGCCAACAATCGATTGTCTATATTTAACAATCGATTGTCTTAAGACAGTGATTTGGAATTTTTTCAAAATAGCAAATAATCGATTGTCTATGTTTAACAATCGATTGTCGTAAGACAGTGTGATCTGAAGTTTTTCAAAATAGTCAACAATCGATTGTCTATGTTTAACAATCGATTGTCGTTAGACAGTGATCTGAAGTTTTTCAACAATCGATTGTCTATGTTTAACAATCGATTGTCTTACGACAGTGATCTGAAGTTTTTCAAAATAGCAAATAATCGATTGTGTGTGTTTAACAATCGATTGTCAATGTTCAACAATCGATTGTGAGTGTTTAACAATCGATTGTTTTAAGAAAATGCTTAAACTGAAATTTTCAAACTGCAAAGTAATCGATTATGGAAAACATATAATCGACTATCTGATTTAGTTAGTCGAATAACCTCAGCAGATTTCGAAAATATTATTTAAGTATGAAACAAACGGACTGAATTTGTTTATTCTCATGTTCGTATATTTTCTTTTGTATGGCAAACTATGGGAATTAAATTGATTGAAGGCTCCTGAAGAGCAACTATAACTCTGCCTAAAGGAACGATATTTTAGAGAATGCAATGTTCTCCTCCAAGTCTAAGAAGAACTTGTTGAGTTTTAATGATATCAGTCAAAATGTTCTCCTCCAAGTCTAAAAGGAACTTGTTGAGTTTTAACGATATCATTCAAAATGGATATCAGATTGAGACAATACATGAGTATAATCTTGAATACTTCATTTACTCATGAAAACGAGGCTGCCCACTTCGGTTTGGGGTCACGCCATTTTGCATGCAGCAATGCTAGTTCGTCTCTGACTGACGAATTGTCACAAATATTCCCCGTTGCAATTGGTTTTGGGTCATGAACCTAATATATCCCATTTAAGAATCTTTGGATGCGCAGTATATGTGCCTATAGTACCGCCAACCCGCACCAAAATGGGTCTGCAAAGAAGGTTAGGAATATATGTTGAGTTTGAATCGCCCTCCATTAATTCGCTACCTCGAAACATTGACAGGGGATTTGTACACTGCACGATTTGCAGACTGTCAATTTGATGAGACACTTTTCCCAAAATTAGGGGAGAAGTTGGTGAAACCAAACGGGAAATTTTGTAGAAAAATGCATCATTATCTCATCTTGATCCACATACCTCTATTTGTGAAAGAGAGGTACAAAAGATTATCCATTTGCAAAGAATAGCAAATCAAATGCCTGACGCATTTACGGACTTGAAAAGGATAACGAAATCCCATATCCCCGCGGAAAATGTCCCAATCCGTATTGATGTCCCTGTTGGACAATCATCTAGTGTCATATCCAATGAGTCAAATGCACGCCTGAAGCGTGGCAGACCATTAGGTTCCAAAAATCGAAATCCTAGAAAGAGGAAAGCAAATGATCAAAATGACACTACGAAAGAATCTCATGAGGAAATTCATGATTTAACAAATTCTGAGATTCATGAAGAATCCATTGAGCCCGAGGCTCTGGAAAATACGGAACTATCCATAAATCCAATCAATATTGAGGCAAATATTAATCGAGTGGATATAGTGGTGGATAATGTCTTTGCTTATAATGTCGCATCTAGCATTATGCAAGAATGTGAGGATCTCGAACCTCAATCTGTTGAAGAATGTCGAAAAAGACATGATAAGCCAAAGTGGCAAGAAGCAATTCAATCAGAATTGAATTCGCTGGCAAAACGTGAAGTTTTTGGCCCTATAGTTGAAACACCTAATGGTGTTAAGCCTGTTGGCTATATATATGGCATGAATGATCGTTGGTGGAAATATGACTATTAAAGGACAACGATAATGCAAGAAACATATCTTGCATATAAGTTTGACATGACCATAATGGTATTTCTCTTTAAGAAAGATATTTACCACATGTATGTTGATGAATCTGTGGTAGTACAAAATTAATTGAGAGCTCTAGAAGAGCCAATTATTACTATGTTGGAGAAACACAATTGAGTATTGTGCTGTAGTAAGTCTCAAAGAAACTTATTTAGTTTCCAAAGTACACGCGAAAGCGATTGATTATATTGAGACTATAAATAAAGGAAGGATTTGATATCTCCTATTACTACAACTTGTAGCGGGGTAATTTGTATATGAAATGCTACCCGCTTTGTTCTCCAGTTTGTACTACACAAACGAAAGAATGCCACAATAAAGTGGATATCTATTGGTATAAAAACTCATGTCATAATAAACCTGAAGTTTATTGATAAGTGCACATGTCATGGTGTAAATTTGAAGTTTACCAATATTGATAATTTATTCAGTTGGCATTCGGGTTAGCCATCTCATTTTAAGTATGATGTGCAATAATAGAGAATTCACATGGGTGAATATTAAAGAACTAGAAAGTTCTTTACGAATTCTCTTGTATCACTTGTTCTCATTAATGAACTGACCAACTAAAGAGTTCGGGTTGAAGCCCATAAATTCTGGGAATATCAAAGGTGAATATGGGCCCATTCACCTGCCATGTATACCACATATGATGCATCTATGATATGGTTACATGCGCAATTGTTATTAACCCGCAGCCTGGCCGGTGCTTGCGAGGTAAATTGCTCAGTAATATAACTTCGAGCATAATTTCCAGATTTTCTATTCAAGATAGTTCATCTTGATAAGTTGGTTTATATCAAAGTTGGTTTAGCAAGATAATTATTGAGTGCCTCCACTTAATAGCTAAACTGTTTCTTATGAGAACAAAGTTATATATATCAGTTTGATATACGTTGTATACGAGAGTATATTCTCCCCTCACAAGTGGTTCAGGGTCAGGAACCAAATAATTTCATCTTATTATTAATGTGCTGTGTATATTGACATGATAATGCACAAAGATAATTTCTCAAATTTGAGGAAACAAGTTAGCTTTTCTAACATGAGGGGGAGACATGATAAACACTTGAGAAAAGGTTACATGGGATGAATTATCATTTGTATATGTAAATCCCCGAATATCATGATATGAACCTGAGGTTCATAAAATGGATAATTCAATTGCAGCATATTGCAAAGCATGCTATACGCATTTGCTGACCCAAAGAATGTAACTATATTCTCACTACAAATGCTCATATTAAGTCCCAGAAGGACAAAGCCTTGGATACGCTTGAAGCGTATAGACAAATACTTGATTCCATATGAAAGACATGTAGATTTGGACATATAGTTCAAATACTTGAAAGTATAAAGTCAAAGATTTAAATTGCTTGAAGCATATGCAATTCTTGGTCCTGAAGTACCACATCCTAAGTACAATTTGTGTACCTATGTATCTTGCTATAACTATAAGCATGATGGCATCGAGAGTACATCTATGGAGATATTGAAGAGTCATTCCACCACATTATATGAAGATGTTCATATCTATCAAGAATTATGATTTCAAGGTGCGGAATATTTAATCAAGTAAATATGGTTGATTTATTTATCAAACATCTACCAAAGATCGTTTTGAAGATGGTGCACAAGATTGGAATGCAAATGCTCAAAGATATAAATTGATGTTCTTATCAGGGGGAGTTAATGTGCGTTGCACTCTTTTTCCCTTACAAGGTTTTGTCCCAACTGGGTTTTCCTTGCAAGGTTTTTAACGAGGCAACCAATAGGCGCATATTCAAACATGTATACTCTGGTTCCTTCTCTTTAATTTTTCCCATTGGGTTTTGGTTTTAAGGTTTTAACGAGGCACATTGTTGAATAGACATTCAAGGGGGAGTGTTATAAATAGAACTCTATTTAAGGTGAATGTCTATATTTAGAGAGATTCTAGGGTTTACTACTTGGTGGCTAAGTCACCACCTCCCTATAAATATAGGGCTTCTATTCCATTGTAATCCATCCCAAGTATCAATAAGAATACTCCTCTCCCTATTCTCTCTATATTGTTCTTGTCTTTTATATTATTTCATAACAGAAAGTGTTATTTTATTTTATATTTTTGGCAAAAAGTACTTTTTCAATGTTAAGGTTTTTGGCTAAATTTTTAGAACGGAAAAAATATTTTTGAGTAGGAATAAAAGCAATTTGTGAAAAAACAGAAAAAATAGTTTCTTCTCAAAAGTTTTTTTTTGAATTTTTTTGAAAAATACTTTTGAGAAAAATATATTTAGAAACACCTTTCGAAAGCTCGGCCGAACACTAATAACTTGTTTTTGGCCAAGCTTCTTTGGGGCCGAAAGAGCTTTTGGGCCAAAAATATTTTTTTTTCCAAAGTTAAGGTGTTTGGAAAAGATTTTAAAAGGAACAAAATATTTTTAAGTAAAAGGAGACAAAATTTTGAGAAGTAGAAAAAATTAGCTTCTTCCTAAAAATACTTTTTTGAGAAGCTTTTTTTAGAAAATACATTTAGAAGCACTTTTTAAAAGCTTGATCGGACACTAATTATTGCTCAAAAGTATTTTTTAAATTAACTAGCAAAACACAGACTACTCTCACCAAAAGTATTTTTTTGAAAAGCACTTCTAAGAAAATGACTTTTCAAAATACACTGATTTTAGAAGCTTGGCCAAGTATTTGCTGATAAGTGTTTTTCAAATTAATTAGTCAAACACAAAATATTTCTAGCTAAAAGTAATTTTTTGAAAATATTTTTAAAAAGTACTTTTTAAAATAAGCTAATTTTAGAAACTAGGTCAAACAGACTATTAGATGCATCTCAATTAGTCTATAAGGTAAAAATTACATGGGATGCCCTATTTGGTCACTCTCATCTAACTTATACTCATTTGTTAAAAAAATTTAACTTGTAGCCACCTTTTTAAAAACTCCTCCTCCTCCTCCTCCTCCTCCTCCTCCTCCTCCTCCTCCTCCTCCTCCTCATTCTTCTGATTCTGATGTTGGTGTTGCTATGAAAATTCAGTTTATGGGATGATTGCCATAAATATATTTATTAGATTATTTAAAAACAAACTATAAATAACTACGTAAGTTAGTAGACAATAATTTGTGAATATTTTCACATACTTAAGTTAGTAGACAATGATAATTTTGTTCTTTGCACGTTTATTGTTTTCAAAATTTATGATTTAGATACTGTTGGCAATCTGATTATTTATCTAGTATGTTAGAAAGCTTTTTCAAAGACTTCAGCTGATATAGTGCTGAAGTTTTTACAAAATAACTTCAACACTTCTGCTGAAGTTTTTGAAAAAGCTTAATGATAAAACTAATGAAGCTAGGACAAAAACTTCATCTTATTTAGTACAAATACAAACAAATATTTTAGCAAATAGAGAATAAAACTTCAGCTACTATGCTTAAGTTCAACAATTATAAATAAAAAAACTTCAGCAAATAGAGAACAAAATTTCAGCTACTATGCCTAAGTTCAGCAATTACAAACAAAAACTTCAGCAAGTAGAGAACAAAACTTCAGCTACTATGCTTAAGTTCAACAATTACAAACAAAAACTCAACACACTTGCTACTTCAGGCCCGGCTACTAAAATGCTGAAGTTTTGTGTGATTGCCTTTGCTACTTCAGCCGGTATACTGAAGTTACGCGAAAAAGTGGATACGTTTGTAATTTTTTTTTTGCAAAGCAAATACAAATTAAAACCTAACCGAAAAAACAGGTATAGATACAAATTCCCTGTCTATAAGCAACTTACTACAATCCACAAGCAAGTGTCCAATAAATACATCCACAATATTGGAGTAGAGGGAATCTCGCTGAGTTTTAGTTATACTTTTTTTTTTGTTTTTTACCTGGTGTTCAATGCCCATATAAGAATCTGACTATATTTGAATTCGCACTACATAAAACCCATTTAATGGGAAGCACTCCATAATAAAAATTTGTATGTGCTCAAGGTTTGAACCCGTAAATTTTGATTAAGGGTGTAAGGATATTATCTATCCCACCATAACTCATGTCGATGAATGTGTAATAGTTAAACCTCATATCTTTAAATTGTAACTCACATGCTACATTTTTTTTTTAATTTTGAATTAATTCAAAGCCATGTATGATCTTGATCCACAAAGTGAAATTGTAGGGGTAACCCCCAACCTGTCTATGATCTTGATCCACAAAGTGAAAATGTGGAGTTGGAGTTTTCCAACTTGGAAGCTCTGTGCAACTTACAAATGATACAGTACGTCCAATAGTTAGGATGGAGGAAGAGTTATCTTACTGGTTACAGTATGTTAGGTTGTACATGACAAAACATTGGGTATATCCTACACATTGCGACCATTACCAGTCCTAACTTTTTTTATTCTGAAGTTAGGACATGCTTCAGCTCTAAAATAAAATTTTCAAGTAACAAAAAATGTCAGTGTACTATATCCTAAACATTCTCCATATAATGGAATTTTTTTAATTGTCACAACAAAACAATGCCATATGTTCTATTTTCAGTTTTTGAAAATTTTGAAAGATTGGGTCTGACAATCCTTTTACAAGAGTTAACTTCCCTTTGCAAAAAGAGCCCCAACCAGTTCTTCTTTTTTTTCTTTAATAAAACTCAAAATCAAGTTTGCAAGCTAGTCTTTTGAAAAACTTTAAATAAACGGTTCACAATATTTTTAAGTTAGTAAATCTAGTCCCAGAATTGGAACTGAAAAGCAAAAAGTAATTGAAGAGACAAAGGGGGGGAAATTAAAAAATAGTCAAATTTACAAGTGGTCGTTTAAAAGTAGCTTGATCTTTGTTGTAATAAAATAGTGATTATTTTTCATTAACTTAATAAATACTGGCTATTTTTGAAAACCAATTTAAAAACTAGTTAAACCGTGTTATTTTTACGATAAAAAGTTAACTTGGTATTCTCAAATGAAATTGAACTAGACGTTGAGTTTTAGTAGACTAGTTCTTAAATAATAAACCCTATACTCTATTCAACGGCTTTATTATCAGCCATATTTCCCTTTGAAATTTTGATTGTGTGGTTGAAGTTGTATTCAGCACTTCTATCGGACATGAAATTTTAAAATCAAATAAAGATTTTTAATTTGTAATCTTAAACAAGTAATAAACATTTGTGTGACTATATTATTTATAAACATAAGAAAATACAAATATCTTTTTAGGTAAACCAAAAATCCAAATACATCAGACAAATTGAGACACGACGTGTGAGAGAAGCATAATGAATATTTCAAGATATTATTTCACATGAGTTCCAAACCACATGTCAAAATCTATGCTCACATACATAGGAAAAACAATATATAAACTAAAAAGAAAAACTAAAAATTTATGTCCATATTGTTGCTTTAGTTTGGTTTCCGTCAAATTTTCATATGTTCAAGCAAATCAAACCAAATACAGCTAGTTTTTTTCCTTAATATCACCACAATTATGCTAAATCAAAGTACAGATAATTTATTTGGTTTGGTTTGATTTTTCCATTTATGTTTAACACTTAGCACCGCTAGCTCCTATCATCCAATTTGAATTGATATTTTCATCCAAAAATTTAGAACAATACAGTATCTTCCATTTGCCTTTGAAGCAAATTATATTACAAAAATAAATCACTGAAAAAAAATATAATTTTAAAAACAGAACAATTATACAGCTAATTGAATATCCCCAATTTCAAGTTGAGCAGCAATATCCTCAAGTTGTTTCTTCACACTCATATCAATCAACTTTGATCCTGAATTTCCGTACCTTATTGTAAATCCAGCTACTAGCGATTCATCAATAGCCGTTTTAATCCTCACATTTTTCGAACCTGTCAATCGCTGCACTCCTTTCGCTATCTGCGCCAAATGCTGCGATTCCAATTTCACAACAGAAGTGACCACAGCAAGTTCCGTGTCCGTAATCGTATTGTATACTTTCTCGAACTCTTTTACAATTTCTTTGATTAGCTCCACTCGCTTCATGTCTACTAAAATGTTCAGGAAATTCGCCACGTGCGGCTGGATGCTCGAGGATGAAACGATCTCGTCCACGAGTTCGCGTTTCTTCTCTTCGCCGACGATAGGGCTCACGAAGAAGTTGTACACTGCTTCGTCGTCGAAGATTTTTTCGATTTTTTCGAGGTCGGCGACGGTTTGTTCTAGAGTTCCGTTCGACTTGGCTACGTCGGCGAGTGCGTTCGCGTAACTTCCGGCAGCGGAAGCCACCATTTTTGCTCCGGCAGCACCGCCGCCGCGGCGCGAGGTGCGATTACAGCGGAGCTTGATGGTGAGTTTCGGGAGCTTGAGGCCGCCGGAAAAGGAGAGCTTCGCCGTCGGTCCGCTGATGATTTGAGTTGTCGGGGGTGATCTGGACTGGAAAGCAATCGGAGTTTGTTGTAGTGCCGCCATTGATCTCGTTTATGCGCTAGGAGAGAGAGAGAGAGAGTACTGATTTTGAGAGTGAAAATATGAGAAAAGGGATTATGGAGGGGAATGGACGGCGAAGATTATGGGGGAAGTAGTGATCTACGGTGGTGAAGGGATAAGATTATCATATATTACCGGTGAAGGATGGCCTCTTATCTGATGGTCTATGGGGATAAGGAGTTGACACGTGTGTACTTCACATTTGATAACAACTTGCTTTCTTTTTGAGCTAAACGGAAGGACCAATTTGTCAAATTTAACAGTTGGACTTGCTATTTCCGATTTTTTTATTTTGTTTATTAGCAGTAGTTTTTCCTTTCCCCACTTATTAGTCCCCAATTATTTAGTCAAAATAACATGGGCTAGCTAGTTTAACAACAATAACAACTACCCAATATAGTCCCACAAAGTGATATTTGGGGAGGATAATATGTAGACGGGCTTTACCCATACCCGAAAGGGCAGAGAGGCTGTTTCCAATCGACCATCGGCTCAGTGAAGGAAAGGAAAAACAAAAGAGCATTAGTAACTCTAGCAGAAACAACGTAAATAATTATCTAAACATAAGAACCATAAATAAAATAGCATGCAATAATATCTGACAGTAACTACCATAAAGGAGACATAATCCAATACACAAATCATCTATGGATAACCCTGCCAAGCCTCACCCAACCCGGGTGAGGAGTACGAAAAACTCTAGGAGCCCCTATCCTACGACCCTGATACTAGACCTCTAGACTCTCTTATCAAGGGCCATGTCCTCGAAAACCTGCATTCTATCTATGTCATGCCTAATCACCTCTTCCAATACCTCTTAGGCCTCCCTCTGCCTCGCCGTACGCCGACCATCGCCAGCCGCTCACAACTCCTCATCGGGGCATCAAGACTTCTCCTCCGCACATGCCCGAACCACCTCAGTCTCGCTTCTCGCATCATCTCATCCACCGGGGCCACCCCCACCTTCTCTCGAATAGCTTCATTCTTAATCTTATCTAACCTGGTGAGTCCGCACATCCACCTGAGCATCCTCATCTCCGCAACCTTTATTCTCTGAACATGAGAGTTCTTCATTGGCCAGCACTCCACCCCATACAACATGGCAGGTCTAACCACAGCTCTATTCAATTTCCCCTTGTGTTTCTGTGGAACTTTCTTGTCACACAGGACTCGTGATGCAAGCATCCACTTTGACCACCCCGCTCCTATATGATAAGTGACATCCTCTTCAATCTCTCCGTCCCCCTGAATCAGCGACCCAAGATATCTGACATTGTCCCTCTTGGAGATGACCTTAGATCCAATCATCACGTCCCTGCCTACTTCACTCGGCTCGGCGCTAAACTTGCACTCCAGGTATTCTCTCTTAGATCTGCTTATTATGAAACCCTTAGACTCGAGAGTCTGTCTCCATACCTCTAACCTCTCAATAACACCGACCCTCGTCTCGTCTATCAAGACTATGTCATCAGCAAATAACATACACTAAGGCACATCCCCTTGAATATGTCGGGTTAGAGCATCCATCACCAAGGCAAAACAAGAGAGGGCTAAGCGCCGATCCTTGATTGAGCCCCATAACCACTGGAAAATGGTCTGAGTTGCCACCCACCGTCCAAACCCTAGTCTTAGCTACATCGTACATGTCCTTGATTACTCTGATGTAGGCTTCCGTTACGCTCTTCCCCTCCAAGCACCTGCATATAACCTCCATTGGGACCTTGTCATACGCCTTCTCCAAGTCGATAAGCACCATGTGCAGGTCCTTCTTCTTATCCCTGAACTGATCCACCAACCTTCTGACAAGGTGGATAGCTTCTGTAGTGGAGCGACCCGGCATGAAAGCGAACTGGTTCACAGATATAGATGTCATCTTTCTCACCCTCACCTCGATCACCCACTCCCAGACCTTCATGGTGTGACTTATTAATTTGATACCCCTATAGTTGTTGCAGCACTGGATGTCCCCTTTGTTCTTGTACAAAGGCACCACTGTACTCCACCTCCACTTCTCCGGCATCCTTTTGGTCCTGAAGATCGCATTGAACAACCTGCAGAGCCACTCAACTCCTGACCTGCCCATGCATTTCCAGAACTCCACCGGGATCTCGCCAGGTCCGGTCGCTCGACCCCTACTCATCCCACGCAAAGCCCACATGACCTCTCCCGCCCTAATGCGCCTGCAGTAGCCAAGGTCTCTATGTTGCTCTGAATTCCCCAACTCCCCTTGCTCTATGTTATGATCCCCCTCTCGTTAAGTAAGTCTCAAAAGTACGCCTGCCACCTCTGCTTGACTTGAGACTCCCCCATCAGAACTCTACCATCCTCGCCTTTGATGCACCTAACTTGGTCAAGATCACGCACCTTCCTTTCCCTTTCTTTAGCTAACCGGAATAACTTCCTGTCCCTGAATTTCTCCCCTAATTCCTCGTACACGCGACCAAACGCCGCATTTTAAGCTTCTGTAACCGCCAGCTTTGCTTCTTTCCTCGCCACCTTGTAGACCTCTGTGTTCGCTCTCCGTTCTTCCTCGCTTGTGCTCCCTGCCATTAGCAAACGCCGCCTTCTTCACCTCCACTTTTTCTTCGACTACAACGTTCCACCACCAGTCACCCTGATGTCTGCCTGAATAGCCCTTGGCTACCCCGAGAACATCTCGTGCTACCTCCCTAACCAAGTTCACCGTCTCTGACCACATAACGTCCGCTTCCCCAGAACATCTCCAAGCTCCGCCCTCAGCTAACCTCCTCTCCAACTCCTGTGCTTTCTCCTTAGTCAAAATACCCCATCTAATCTGCGGGTGTCCCCGAGCACCCCTCCTCTTCCTCTTCACCCAGAGACCGACATCCATCACTAGAAGTCTATGAAGAGTCGAAAGGGACTTTCCCGGAATAACCTTGCAGTCCTTGCACATACCCTTATCGCTCCTTCTGAGGAGGAGGTAATCAATATGAGTCCTTACTGCCGAACTCATGAAGGTGACCAAATGCTCCTTCCTCTTCTGAAATGTCGAGTTCGCAATCAGAAGCTCGAAAGCCCTAGCGAAATCAAGCAGTGACGTGCCTCCTCCGTTCCTAATCCCAAAGCCGAAGCCACCGTGCACCTCACGATAACCACCAGCATCAGCCCCAATATGACCATTAAAGTCCCCTCGAATAACTAACTTCTCAGATTGGGGAATACTACTCACCAGATCATCCAAGCCCTTCCAAAAGCGCCTCTTAATAGACGTTGAGGACGCAACCCCCAATAGCCAACTTAATAGACATTAAAATATCATTCACTCGCCTAACCTCGACCACGGACTCCCTTATATCCCTTTCTACCAAGATTCCCACTCTATTCTTACCTCTCACGACCCCAGAATACCACAGCTTAAACCCGTCTGCATTCCTCGCCTTCGACCCTTTCCACCTAGTCTCCTGGACACAGGCTATGTTAACCCTCCTCTTCTGAAGAACCTTCGCCAACTAAATGGACTTACTCGTCAGAGTGCCTATGTTCCACGACCCAATCCTTAATCTATGAGCGTCTGCTACCCTCCTCCCACCGTTACCTCCCGCCCTACCCGCAGGACCACTCCCTGCCCCCTACTCACCCCCGCCACTGCTCCCACCCCCAGAGAACATGACCTTACACTATTATCCCTCGCCGCGGCTACTATCCCTCCAACCGACTATGGAGAATAGTGACGCACACACGCACTATGGCGGAATACGTAAAAAGATGCAAACTAGATAGCAATAAAGTAAACCTCACACGGAATGCTAGCTAGAATACGTAAAAAGGTGTACAGAGTAAACAAGAGAGCGGGAGGTACCAACTCCCGGTGGAAAAACCTGAAAGTAGGCTTTGATGCGCCCGAGGTCAACTGCTACCAACTCTTGCACGTCCCGGCCGGTGTTGCTTAGCTCTTCACTCCCAAACGCTGCAAACTGACCTCGCCTCCGCGACCAGTACCTGAGGCAAGTTTTCCTGAAGCTTATTAGAACATGTAGTTCGGCTGCATCCTGCCAAAAATCTGAACGGGAGTCGCCGGAAGTACTGTAGCTTGTCGGAAATCCTCGCCGGAAAAATAAGACACATGTCCAAGAAAACAGAACATACCCACACACCCACAAAAAGTAGAAGAGAGAATAGGAAAAAAAAGAAAAAAGAAAAAGAAAAAAAGGAGATGGTCCGCGGAAATGGTCACCGGCGGGGAGGAGCTATCATCTGCTGCCTTTATTTGCAAAGCTTTTGTTCTTTTTTTTCATTAAAGATAAGGAAGAATATGATTAATTTGTAAAATAATGCGCAGAAATCATCAAATATGATTAATTTGTGCATTTGAGTGAAGAAAATCTGGATTCAATTTGAATATATTTTGAAGGGAAACTGAAAAGAAAATCAGTAAAATTACCAGGTTTGAACAGAAAATCAGTAAGTAATTACCAGAGTTTGAACAGAGAATGAAAAGAACGGTAAAATACCAGGCTTTGGGGGGGAAAGGGTTTTTGATACCAAAAAATGATACACAAATCGATAGTTATATATATATATATATATATATATATATATATATATATATATATATATATATATATATATATATATATATATATATATATATATATATATATGTAAAAAATACAATGATAAAATAAATGCTTTACCAGAAGTTTACAGAAACAGATCTGAAACACAGCTAACCAAAACTTCTTTCTGATTTGATAGTCTGAAGAAATTATTTTGAAACCCTAATCTTGAAATTTTGAAACGGCTGCAGTTGAGTTGAGATGTGAATATCACAACGAAACAAATGTAAAAGCAAAATTTCGAATCAGAGATTCAAATGAAGTCAGTTCGGAGGATTGAGATTAATATAATATAGTGGGCTAGCTAGTTTTGCACTACTAATTAAAAAATAATAATTAATTATAAAATTAATGAAAATAGTCATTATTTATGTAATGAAAAAATTTGAATACAATTATCATAGCTGAAACACGAAAAATTCTAACATATTATATTGAAAAATAAACTTTCATTATAATTTGTGAGTTTTTAAAATTAAACTTTTGAAAAGTAGTTTGGAGTTTTTAGAATTTTTAAAAAACGTTAAAATTTCATTTCAAATGAAATTTAAAATATTCATGGCTAAATACTGATTCTTAAAAAAAAGTTAAACTTTCTCGAATAAGGTGAATTCTTTTTATGGCCAAATGTTCCCTGAAAATGTGTTTGATTTTTATAAATGTGTAGAAGTCTTACATTTGAAAATGTACAGAAGTCTTACACTTATAACCTAAAAAATGTAAGTACAATGTTAACTGTTTATTTATAAAAATAACAACATCAACAACAACAACAACAATAAAAACAACAACAACAACAACAATAATAATAATAATAATAATAATAATAATAATAATAATAATAATAATAATAATAATAATAATAATAATAATAATAATAATAATAATAATAATGTCAAGTATGTAAATACTTTTATTGGTGTACATGACCTTATTCTTCGACATTGGTCAGAGGCTGAGCTTAAAGCATTAATGCGAGGTCAATCAAACTCGGTCGTTGTCGCTCATACTGTATATTTGTATTAAAAATTAATTATATATGTCTAAATATTAAACTTGGTTAGTGTTTGGAGATAAATTTGATTGAAATTTGAGAAAAATAAATTTTTGAAGATGTGATGAAAAATAGTTTATGAAAGTTGAAATTGTGTTAGGTCCACCAACTATTTATGTGATGACTCAAAAGATTATCACTTGTTTTAGAAACAAATGTAGTATTTCGAGGCCTAAAACCCTCCCTTTTACCTCACTTTAATTTGTGTGCGTGGTTTGGGCCTATATCCGGAAAGTCTTCTATGTGAAAAAATGAGAAATAAAAATTTCTGGAGTTAAAAATTTAATTTTGATTGACTTTGGTCAACATTTGATCAAACGGATTCGGATCCGTATTCCGACGATCCCGTGAGGTCCGCAATAAAATATGGGACTTGGACGTATGCCCGAAAATGAATTCTGAGGTCCCAAGCCTTAGAAATTAATTTTTGAAAGACATTATTTTGTTGAATTATCTAAGAAATAAAGAAAAGAATTAACATTTGAAATCATTGTTATCAGGCCTTTATTTTGGTTCCTAAGCCCGGTCAAACTTGTTATAGTATTTGAATGATTACTGTGAAGTTTGGTGAAAAATGGAGTGTATTTGACGAGAGTTGGACTTTCGATTGAAGAATTTGAACTTTGAGTGTTCTTGATGAGAATATTGAGTTTTGAGATTTAATTCATGGTTTTACATGTTATTTTAATGATGTGATCGCACGAGTAGGTCCTTATGATGTTTTTGAGCTAATATGCACTTTTGGTTTGATGTCCCGCGGGCTCGGATGAGTTTCGAGTAGGGTCCGGGATGTATTAGGCTAAAAATATGGTTGTTGTAAGTTCTGAGAAGTTGCAGATCTCTGAATCCTCTAGTGCGTCCGCAAGGATTTGTGCGGTCCACGATGAGGGGCTTTCCGACCGCACTCGATTTTTTGCGGTCCACCATGAGGAAGAATCTGCACGTTCACTAGTCTAACTTCGTAAGTCCATATCTTTTGATCTACAAGAAATTGTGAGATGATTCAAAAACAAAAGTTGTAGCACTTCGTGTCTAGTTTCCAGAAAAGTAAAGAAATTATAATTTGGACATTTGTAGAGAAAGTTATGGTCAAAATACTAAATTATATCACTACAGTCTACGCAGTGAGCTCTATGGCGGCACTCTTTTTTGTGCGGTCCACAGAGGAAGTCTGAGAGTAGTATATTTAGACGGTATTTTGAATTATTTTATATTTTTTAAAAACCCAAATACATAAGAGGCGACTTTCAAACAACCTTTCTTATCCAAAACATTAGCAAGTGATTTCTAACTCATTTTCTTTACTCCGTAACTTCTTTTGAAAAGATTTTGTCATAGAATCTAGAGTTTATACGAAGGAATTGAGAATTTTGGGTAAAACCAAAGAATATTAAAATTTAGAAATTTAGACCTCAAATTAAGTTTGGAATCCAAAATTAATTATATATCCGAGCTAGGAGGTGAATGGGTAATCGAATTTTTGTTTGAATTTTGGGTTTGGACCAAGCGGGCCCGGGGTCGATATTTGGCTTTTTAGGAAAAACTTTAGAACACTTATTCTCATGCATTAGAATTGATTCATTTAGCGCTTATTCGTATTATTAAGTTACTTGTGGCTAAATACGAGCGAGTTGGTGGTGGATTCAAGAGGTAAATCAATAATTGAGGCTTGAATTGTGTTCGTGGCATCGAGGTAAGTGTTTGGTCTAAACTTAGGTTGAGATATTAGGAGTTATATCTTACTTTCTATGTGCTAACTCTGGAGTATGACGTATAGGCATGGTGACGAGTATCTATACGCCGGTGTCAAGCATGCTCGTGAGTCTTCTATTGTAATCGTTATTACTCTATTATGGTTTATTATGCTTCATGTAATGATTATCATTATTGTTCCCTTGTCGGGATGCTATTTTGGTATTATTGTTCCCTTGCCGAGATGTTTGTTGTGATATTATTGTTCCCTTGCTGGGTTGTTGTTATTATGCTATCGTTCCCTTGCCAGGATTCTTTTATGAATGGTGCTAATACATGAAATAGGAAAGGGTTGCACACTTGCAATGGTACAATATGAAACGGGAGTGGGTTTTACGCCTACAACGTTACTACATGAAATGGGATCGGATTACACGCCTGCAATGATATTACAAGTGTAATTGTTCTTCTTATTTCCTTAATTTGATGGTAATTGATTTATAGAATTCCTTATATTTCGCTACTATTGTTCTATTGTTACCTGTTACTCCTTGCAGTATGTTTCTCTCGCCCAACTTTAGTTGTAATTATCTGCTTCTATTTCCGTTGTACATGATTAACTGCATAAATTTATTTGGTAGTCTGGTCCTAGCCTCGTCACTACTTCGCCGAGATTAGGCTAGGAACTTACCAGCACATGGGGTCGATTGTGCTCATACTACATTGTGCGCTCTTTTGTGCAGATCCCATTGCTATAGACTTCGTACCACCGTAAAATTGTTGTTTCTTGTTCATCAGGCGACCCGAGGTAGTTCTGCAGGCGCCCGCAAGCCTTGGTATCTCCTTCTATCTACTATTCATGTTACTTTCATGTATTTCCAGAGACAGTGTTGTATTTCTTTCTTTCAGACCTTCATTTGTAGTACTCCTAGATAGTCTATGAAGTTGTGACACCAGTTTTGGGTAGATTTGTTATGAATTGGATGCAGCCTTTTGCTTATTCAATTCTGTTGTTATCTAATTGTTGGCTCTTATTGTTATCGGATTAAAATGAAAACAAGGTAAATAGTTTGGTTGGTTGGCTTGTCTTTCTTTCACTAGTATGTGCTATAACGACCCCTGAGGGTGGAAAATTCGGGTCGTGACAAGTTGGTAGCAGAGCTCTAGGTTAAATAGGTCTCACAATTCATAAACAAGCTTAGTAGAGTTTGAGGGACCGGTAAATAGACGTCTGTATTTGATCCCCAGAGGCTACAGAGTTAGGAAAAATTTTAGATCTACTCTTTCCTGTCGTGCGGTTTGATTTCTCAATGCTGATTGGATTTCTACTTTGTTATTTTATAGATATCGAGAACACGCGCTTCCTCATCAACTGATCAGCAGCCCAAGCCCCCAGCAGCAACTCCCATGAGGGTCAGAGGGTGGGTCGGGACCGTGCTAGAGGCTAAGGTAGGGACAAAGCTCAGCCCAAAGCAGCAGCACCAGTGGCGGAGCCTCAAGTTTAGTTTGACGAGGATGTTCCGGCATAGGAAGTTCCAGCATGACCAGCTCAGGTCCCAGAGGGGTTCATTGCTACCCAGTATTCCAGGATTCTCTAGTTCGCCTAGTGGACCTTGTGGATAGTATCACTCGGGTTGGTTCGCTTCCTGTAGCACCAGCCATCTCGCAGACTGGAGCAGGGGCCCAGACTACTGCTACCTGCACTCTGGAGCAGATGGCTCCCCAATTTCAGACTCCAGCAACTCGGCTAGTTGGAGCAGTTCAGCCGGGTGTAGTAGCCCGAGTCGATGATGGAGCGGCTATGTCTACTGACGCCTTGTGAAGATTGGATAGGTTTACCAAGATCTTTACTACTATTTTTAGTGGTACATCTTCTGAGGATCCTCAGAATTACATAGACAATTGTCATGAGATGCTCAGGAACACGGGGAAGTGGAGACCAATGGGGTCGACCTTTCTACTTTTCACTTATCTGAATCTGCCAAGACTTGGTGGAGGGATTATTATTTGGCTAGACCAGTTGGTTCACCAGCTTTGACTTGGGATCCATTTTCTCAGTTGTTTTTGGAGAAGTTTCTTCCTTTCACTCAGAGAGATATATCGGAGGCAGTTTGATCATCTCCAGCAAGGTTTTATGACTGTTACTTAGTACGATACCAAGTTTATTGGTTTAGCCTGTCTTGCTCTGATTATACTTCCCACAAAGAGAGAGAAAGAGAGAGTGAGAAGGTTCATTGAGGGGCTCATTTCGCCTATTTGACTTAGATGGATAAGGAGACGGGGAGTGATATTTCTTTTCAAGAGGTGGTCAATATGGCCAGGAGAGTTGAGATAGTTCTGTCATAGGGAGGTGGTCAGGGGTATGGCAAGAGGCCTTGTCATTCAGGCAGATTCAGTAGTGCCTCATCTTGAGGCATAGATTCTTTTGGTAGAGGCCATCCTCCTAGGCCTTTTCGGTCAGCACTTCAGGCTTCTCACAGTGCCCCAGGTAGCCTTGGTTCTCACATGCAATATTCTGATCAGCAGTCCTATAGTGAACCACCAACTCCTATTAGTGCACCTCCACTTAAGAGTTTTTAGGGTCGTCAGCCCTAGCAGCCGAGGGCTTGTTTTACTTGTGGTGACATGAGGCACGTTGCTAGATATTATCCTCGAGCATGGAGTATCTCTCAACATCGAATTTCTCGTGCCACGGTTCAGGCACCAAGTGTTCCATAGCCCATCCAGCCAGCAAGAGGTGGAGGTAGAGGAGATAGAGGTGAAGGTAGAGGTGGAGCTCAGGCCACTAGAGGTGGAGGCTAGCCAGTTGCAGGCCTTCTAAGAGATGTAGTCTAGGGTGGTAGGGCCCAGCCCTGATATTATGCTCTTCTAGCCAGGCATGACACTGAGGCTTCCAATGTAGTTATCACAGTAGGGTTCTAGTTTGTAGTTGGGATGCTTCAGTGCTATTTGATCCAGGGTCTATATACTCTTATGTGTCATTTTATCTTGCACCGTATCTGGTCGTACCTAACGATTCTTTGAGTGCTCCTGTTTATGTGTCTACATCGGCGGGTGATTCTTTTATAGTAGATCTTGTTCATCGATTTTGTGTATTTGTGATTAGGGGTCTTAAGAACTGGACATGGTTGATTTTGATGTCATATTGGGGACGGACTGGTTATCATCTTACCATGCTATCTTGGACTATCATGCAAAGATTGTGACCTTAGCCTTGCTAGGGTTTCCTCGTTTAGAGTAGAGATGGGCTCATGAGTATTCTACCTATATTGTTATCTCACATGTGAAGGCTCGGTGTATGGTCGAGAAGGGATGTTTGGCCTATTTGGCATATGTTCGCTATTCTAGTGCGGGGGTTCCTTCTATTGATTTTGGGCATGTTGTTCGTGAGTTTCCTGAGGTATTTCCTTCAGACCCGCCAGGTATGCCACCCGACAGGGGCATTAACTTTTGCATTGATTTGGCTCAGGGCACTCAGCCCATTTCCATTCCGCCATATTATATAGCCTCGCCTGAGTTGAAAGAGTTGAAGGAGAAGATACATGACTTGCTTGAAAAAGGATTCATTAGGCCTAATGTCTCACCTTGGTGTGCACCGATATTATTTTTCAAGAAGAAGTACAAATCGATGAGAATGTGTTTAGATTACCGGTAATTGAATAAGGTCACAATTAAAAATAAGTATCCATTGTTGAGGATTGATAATTTGTTTGACCAGCTTCAGAGTGACCAAGTGTTTTCTAAGATCGACTTGAGATCTGGCTACCATCAGTTGAGGATTAGGGCATACGATGTCCCTAAGACAGCTTTTTGCACTCGGTACAGGCATTATGAGTTCTTGGTAATGTCATTCGGATTGATAAATGCCCCAACAACTTTCATGGATTTGATGAACCGAGTGTGCATGCCTTACTTGGATTTTTTTGTGATAGTCTTCATTGATGATATTTTGATTTATTCCTGTAGCCGGAAGGAGCATGAGCAGCATCTAAGAGTGGTTCTTCAGACCTTAAGAGATAGTCAGTTGTATGCTAAGTTTTCGAAGTGTGAATTCTAGTTAAGTTTAGTTGCATTCCTGGGACATATGGTTTTAGCATAGAGTATTTAGATCGATCCAAAGAAGATAGAGACCGTCAAGAACTAGCCTTGACCCACATCATCTACATAAATCTGAAGTTTCTAGGGGTTGGCAGGCTATTATCGTCAGTTTGTGGAGGGATTTTCATCTATCGCAGTCCCAATGACCTGGTTAACCCATAAGGGTGCCCAGTTCAGGTGGCCAGACGAGTGAGAGGTGAGCTTTCAGAAATTCAACATAGCTTTGACTATGACGCTCGTATTGGTTTGCCCACAGGTTCAGGGCCTTATACAATTTATTGTGATGCATCTCGTATTGGACTTGATATGATGTTGATGTAGAATGACAAGGTCATTGCTTATGCTTCACGCCAATTGAAGATTCATGAGAAGAACTATCCAGTTTATGATTTGGAGCTAGCAGCCATTGTTCACGCGTTGAAGATTTTGAGGCATTATCTATATGGAGTGTCATGTGAGGTGTTCACGGATCATAAGAGTTTGCAATATTTGTTCAAGCAGAATGAGCTAAATTTGAGGCAGAGAAGTTGGTTGGAGCTGCTAAACTATGATATCACCATCTTATATCATCCGGGAAAGTCCAATGTGGTAGTCGATGCTCTTAGTAGGAAGTTAGCCAGTATGTGCAGTCTTGCATATATTCCGGTTGGTGAGAGACCGCTTGCGTTGGATGTTCAGGCTTTGTCCAATCAATTCTTAAAGTTGGATGTTTCTCAGCCCAATCATGTATTAGCTTACATAGTTGCTCGCTTTTCTCTATTGGAGCGTATCCTAGATCGGCAATATGATGATCCTCTTTTGTGTGTCCTTAGAGGCACGGTGCAGCACGAAGGTGCCAAGCAAGTTATATTAGGAGAGGATGGAGTTTTAAGGCTGTAGGGTCGATTTCGTATCATTATTGTGGATAGGCTTCGGGAGTTGATCTTAGAAATGGCCCATAGTTCCCGGTACTCTATTCATCCAGGCTCCGCCAAGATGTATCAGGATTTGTGGCATCATTATTAATAGAGGAGAATGAAGAAGGACGTTGTTGCATATGTGGCTCGGTGTTTGAATTGTCAACATGTTAAGTACGAGCATTAGAGACCTGGTGGTCTATTCCAGAAGATTGATATTCCTGAGTGGAAGTGGGAGTGTGTCACTATGGACTTTGTTGTTGGACTCCTGCGGGCTCAGAGGAAGTTCGATCCAGTGTAGTTTATTGTCGATAGGCTGACCAAGTCAGCACATCTCGTTCTTGTGGCAGTCTCCTATTATTCTAAGAGGTTAGCTGAAATATATATCCGAGAGATTATTTGCTTTCATCGTGTGCCCATGTCTATCATTTCGGATCGAGGAACACAGTTTACCTCATATTTTGGGAGAGCATTTTGGAGGGAGTTGAGCACATCGTTTCATCCTCAGATGGACTGGCAGTCTGCACGGACTATTTAGATTTTGGAGGATATGCTCCGAGCTTTTTTCATTGACTTCAGAGGCTCGTGGGATTAGTTTTTGCCTTTAGTGTAGTTTTCCTACAACGACAACTACCAGTTGAGTATTCAGATGGTTCTTTATAAGGCTTTATATGGTAGGCAGTGTCGGTCTCCGGTTAGATGGTTTGAGCTAGGAGAGGCTCGATTGTTGGGTACGGATCTCGTGCAGGATGCCTTGGACAAGGTTAGAATAATTCAGGATAGGTTTTGTATAGCTCAGTCCAAGCAAAATCGTTATGTCGATCTTAAGGTTTGTGATTTGGTATTCATGGTCGGTGAGCGGGTATTGCTTCAGGTGTTGCCTATGAAGGGCGTGATGAGATTTGGGAAGAGGGGCAAGCTTAGTCCTTGGTTAATTGGCCAGTTTGAGACTCTTGATCGAGTGGGGGAGGTGGTTTACAGACTTGTATTGCCGTCGAGCTTATCAGTCGTGCATCCGGTGTTTCATGTGTCCGTGCTTCGGAAGTATCACGACAATCCATCCCACGTGTTAGACTTCAGCACTGTCTCGTTGGACAAGGAATTGTCATATGAGGAGGAGCCGATAGCTATTTTAGACCGGCAAGTTCGTCAGATAAGGTCGAAGAATTTCCCTTCTATTCGTGTTAATTGGATAGGTCAGCCTCCTGAGGCATCAACCCGGGAGTTCGAGTCCTATGCGGAGCCGTTATCCCCATTTTTTTCCCGACTCAGTTACTTCCTTCTTATGCTCGTTCGAGGATGAACGGTTGTTTTAGAGGTGGAAGATGTGATGACCCAAAAGGTCATCACTTGTTTTAGAAACAAATTTAGTGTCCTGAGGCCTAAAAACCTCTCTTTTACCTCACCTTGATTTGCGCACGTGGTTCGGACCTATATTCGAAAAGCCTTCTATGTGAAAATATGATAAATAGAAAATTTCTAGAGTCAAAATTTCATTTTGGTTGACTGTGGTCAACATTTTGAGCAAACGGACCTGAATCTGTGTTTCTACGATCGCGGAAGGCCCGCAGTAAAATATGAGACTTGGGCGTATGCCCGAAAATGAATTCCGAGGTCCCAAGCCTTAGAAATTAATTTTTGAAAGAATTTATTTTGCTGAATTATCTAAGAAATAAAGAAATGAATTAATGTTTGAAATCATTGTTATTGGACACGTATTTTGGTTCTGAAGTCCCGTACAAACTTGTTATAGTATTTGAGTAATAACTGTGAAATTTAGTGAAAAATAGAGTATATTTGGCGTGAGTTGGATTTCCGATTAAAAAGCTGTGAACTTTGAGTGTTCGTGATGAGAATATTGAGTTTTGAGGTTTAATTCATGGTTTTACATGTTATTTTGATGATGTGATCGCACGAGTAGGTCCATATGATGTTTTTGAGCTAGTATGCACTTTTGCTTTGACGTCCCGAGGGCTCGGGTGAGTTTCGAATAGGGTCCGGGATATATTAGACGTAAAATATGGTTGTTGTATGTTTAGAGAAGTTGCGGAACTCTGATCTGCCAGTGCGGTCCACAAGGATTTGTGCTCTCCGCGGTGAGGGGCTTTGCGGTCGCACTCGATTTTGTACGATTTGCGATGAGGAAGAATCTGCAGGTTCAGTAGTCTGATTTTGGAAGCCCATATCTTTTTATCTACAAACAATTGTGAAATGATTCAAAAGTAAAATTTGTATCTCTTTGTGTCTAGTTTCCAGAAAGGTAAAGCAATCATAATTTGGATATCTTTAGAGAAAGTTATATCCATAATAATAAAGCATGTCACTGCAATCTCCGTAGTAAGCTCCGCGGCCGCATTCCTTTTTGTGCAATCCATGGAGGGGGTCTGAGAAGGGTATATTTAGACGGAATTTTCAGTTATTTTTTATTTTTCAAAATTCCAAAAATATAAGAGTTGATTTTTCAAACAACCTTCTTCTCCAAAACATTAGTAAGTGATTTCTAACTCATTTTTTTTATTCCTTAACTTCTTTATACAATATTTCATCCTAGAATCTAGGGTTTTCATTGTGGAATTGGGACTATTGGGTAAAACCGAAGAATAATTAAATTTGAAAATTTAGACCTCAAATTGAGGTCGGATTCCAAAACCAATTATATATTTAGTAATAGGGGGTGAATGCGTAATCGGATTTTGGGTCCGAATTTTAGGTTTGAACCAAGCGGGTCCGGAATCGATTTTTGACTTTTTGAGAAAAACTTTAGAAAACTTATTTCCTTGCGTTAGAATTGATCCATTTAGCACTTATTAATATTCTTAAGCAACTTGTGGCTAGATACGAGAGAGTTGGTAGTAGACTCAAGAGGTAAAGCGATAGTTGAGGCTTGAATTATGTTCGTAGCATCGATGTAGGTGTTTAGTCTAACCTTAGCTTGATGGATTAGGAGTTGTATTTTACCTGCTATGTTCTAACTGTGGATTGCGATGTATAATCATGGTGACGATTAATCTATACGCCGATATCAAGAATGCCTGTGAGTCTTCTATTGTAATTGATATGATCCGCTATGGTTTATTGTGCTTTATGTGAGGATTATCATTATTTTTCCCTTGCCGGAATGTTGTTATTATGCTATCCCTTAACGGGATTCTTTTATGATTGGTGTTGATACATGAAATGGGACGGGGTCGCACGCCCGCAACAGAATTATATGAAATAGGAGCGTGTTGCACGCCTGCAACAACAATTATATGAAACGGGAGCGGGTTGCACGCCTGCAACGATAAAATATGAAATGTGAGCGAGTTGCACGTCTGCAACGGTACAATATGAAATTGGGGTGAGTTGCATGCCTGTAACGGTACTATATGAAATAGGATCGGGTTGCATGCTTGCAACGGTATTACATGTGTACTTGTTCTTCTTATTTAATTATCTTTGCTGGTAATTGATTTATGGCATTTCTTACATTTCTCTATTGTTGTTCTTTTGTTATCTGTTACTCCCTGCAACATGTTTCTCCCGCCCAACTTTAGTTATAATTATCTGCTTCTATTTATGCTTTATATGATTTAACTTCATAGGTTTATTTGATAGTCTGGTCCTAGCCTCGTCACTACTTTGCCGAGGTTAGGGTAGACACTTACAAGTACATGGTGTCGGTTGTGCTAATACTATATTGTGCACTGTTTTGTGCAGATCCCAGTGCTGTAGACTTCATACAACAGCTAGATTGCTATTTCTTGTTCATCAGGCGACCCGAGGTAGTCTTGCAGGCGTCCGCAGGCCTTGGCGTCTCCTTCTATCTACTATTCGTGTTTCTTTCATACATTTCCAAAGACAATGTTGTATTTATTTTTTTCAGACCTTTATTTGTAGTACTCGTAGACAGTCTGGTTCACCAATCTTGGGTAGATTTGTTATGAATTGGTATTAGCATTATTATTAAAACTTTACAATGCAGCCTTCCACTTATTCAATTATGTTGTTATCTAATAGTTGGCTCTTAACTATTATCGGATTAAAAAATAGAAACAAGGTAAATACTTCAGTTGGTTGGCTTGCCTAGCTTTCACTAGTAGAAGGTATCACGACGCCCGAGGATGAAAAATCCGGGTCATGACATCTTAAATCATTTTTTCATTCCAAAATCTGTATAAAAAACTTGAAACAATGTTATTTTCACTATGATGTTTTATTTGGCTAAAAATAAAATATTTAATCAAGTTACTTTTATGCATTTGGTCATAAAAAAGAAGGAATACACAGCTAGGACATATTATTATTACATCTAAAAAAAATTTTAAAAAACGTTGTTGGAACTCCATATATTTACTAAATAAATTTTTTACCTAAAAATAGTAAAAATTGTGATAAAATATTTGTGAATTTGACTCAAAAAATACATGTTTTGAATAAATAGCCATTGCATGAAAATGAAAACAATATTTTTTTTGAAAAAATATATACCATTTGAACTTCATTACTTTTGCTAATCTTCTTTTTTATTTGGCTCAAATAAATGGAGATAGCTTTTGTAGAGTTGGACTGAGAAAAAGATAAGAAATATAGTAACATAAATTAATTGTATTTAAATTACAATTGGGGAAAAATATGCAATCTATATTAAGAAAAAACAACGGGAAATACAATTGGAAAAAAAGATAACTTATTATATTTTATTATGTAGTAACTAATATTGGAAAAATATTTCATTTGGAAGCTAATTATTCAAATTTTTTTATCTTTTACGCGCCTAACAAGTAGGAGGGTGTGTAAAATCAAGTTTGACGAGAACGAAGTGAGTAATAGTCCTCTAGCCTAGTCTACAATTTATAACCTAACCAAGAATTAAATTGACATATTGCCTATAATTGGACGAGAACAGAATAATGATCAACTGGTAGGTCCCTTCACTTTCGTAAATAAATTGATGGAAAAATGCATAAATATTCTCTTGATTTATACTCAGATTTTCTATTAAATATTTTTTTTGAAAATTCTATTACCACCTAAATTTATTTTAAGTAGAATTATTTGTACATTTAATGTTGATATTGCAGAGTGTGTGCATTTCACTCTCCAAAAGAGAGTGAGAAGAGAGTGAGAAGCAAGAAAATATAATTTTTAGATTATCTTTTATTATCTTTTACATTATTTTTTTACTTTTTTTCTTTTTCTTTTCCTTTTCCTTTTTCCTTGTCTTTGTCTTTTTTCTTTTATTTCTTTTTTTTATTTTTTCTCTAATTTCGGCGCATATTCATTCATCGGCGATTTTATCTAACCGTTTTTTATTTTCCTTTTCGCAGACAAATTAAACTCTCAAAAAGATCTATTCATAAGCAAAGCAAAGATACACTCAGATTTAGGAAAAAAGTTCATCACCAAAAAACCTTTCCATGCCGGAAACAAAATGATGTATTAATATTTTAACTAGAAAAAATTTTCTCAGCTTATATTTATTTTTATTTCTTTTGCTCTTCCTCCCACACATAAATTACTCTTTCAAGAATTTTTTTTATATATATATAACAAAACACACTAGATCCGGATAAAAATCTATCGCTGAAAAAAAAAGTTTGCCGGAAAAAATAGTATTTGTGAAATTCCGATGACCACCATTTTATGCCGCCGATGATCGAAAAAACAAGAGAGACAATGAAATAACCAAAAAAGATGAGAATAATAAAAAAATAAGAAAAAAGGATAAGGAAAAAAAGAATAAAAAAGTAAAAATACACGTGGGGGCGTGTAGCCCATCACTTGCCAAGAGTTTGGTTGTCTGGTTGTAGGATGGTATTTATTTTATTTAAAATAAATTTAGGGAATTAATAAA
Organism: Nicotiana benthamiana; assembly: GCA_034376525.1. NCBI lineage: Eukaryota > Viridiplantae > Streptophyta > Magnoliopsida > Solanales > Solanaceae > Nicotiana > Nicotiana benthamiana. Next base: position 6,379,567 of record CM067330.1, on the reverse strand, counting down.
ATTTTCATAAAAAAAAGTGTGTAGTTGAAATTCTGGTACAGGTCAGCGAGTACTTATACATTTTCCATAAATTGACCTAATTAAGCACTTAATTTTGAGTATAAAAATAGGGATGAGACTCCTCTGTATTTCCTATTTTTTTCATTCCCCAAGTTTCTACTAGGATAAAAGTCACAAATTATAGTTAAGAATTATATTAAAGGTTGAGATTTAATTAATCAAAGTAAGGCCATAACCATGATTAAAATAATTAATTATTTGCAAATGTTTGCTCCAAATATTTTTATAGCCCACATTCTAGCTGTACATTATCTCTTGAAATATATTTTTAAAAAATTCTTTCTTTCCTGGACTAAATTTTTCTCCCTGCTTCCGGAAACAGGATATATTATAAAAGTGTTATGAAATTTGAGTGTTAGTTAAAATAACTGGCGTAGATAATAACTAACGAAGCATGAATAAAGAAAAATAATTGTAGATTTTGTATTAACGAAATTATTTTTCTCCTTTTACAAGAAAAAAGAAACTTTTATTAGTAAGTCAAAAAAACCAAATATTCTCTTAGAAAAATATTTTTTCTTATACTAAATATGTGCATGTCACAGGGAAAAAATCAATGGTATTTTCGGTGGTTTAACTTCATGAAAGTAGGGCAAAAGGATATGTATGACATGATACTAAAAGAATTTGTGCAAAAAGAATGGGCGCTGAAAATATATTTAAGGGAGAAATAATGTACTAGATCTATGGGATTGTAAAATATTCGGAGCAAATATATGGAGGAATTACTTATGGAATTTTTACCTCTTATAGTAAATGTTAACACTTTATTTATTTTAAATAAATATTATTTAAAAAATTATATTCTGTAGATACTTTTTAATATTTATGACAAAATATCTAATTTTGGTTACCTCCTACCCCTAAGCTACTAAATACGCTATTTAGTTACACTATTTCTTTCTCTCTCTACTTTGATACATGTCATTCTCTTCCCCTATTTCCTGAAAACTCGACAGAGGGCTCCACTCGCCGCCACTTTCATGGCTTCCACCGCCGCTGCCTAGACTCGCTGGTTCCTCCATCCTTCACTCTATTGGAACCCTAACTAACTTTTATGTATCCTGAAAAGGATGATCCGAGAAAAAGTATTGATCGATTTTGTTCAATAGTATGAGAGAAGTAACTTTGTATTTGGCGGAAAATGGTAGCTTCTGATGGCTTTTCTAAGCTGTGTTTTGCGACAGTGTTCCCATATAGCAGGGGAGAACCTATTTTTAATACACAAGGCCTAGTTTTTTTTAAGGAATTTTTACCTCTTATAGCTCGGCTACTGTATAGGATATGTGGGAACAGTGAGATTCAGAATTTTTGTTCGATGGCGGATTCGCTAGAAATTAGGGTTTAAACTTGAACAAAGACGATAGAGTTTGGGGCTAAGTAATTTTATTTTATGTTAATATATTTCAATATATTTTCAACGTATCACGCTGTATTTTCATATATTTCATTGTATTCATTGTCTTTTTTTCATTGTAATTCAATGTATATCATTGTATTCTATTGCTGACAACCAATTACTGCCCTCCTTTTTCATAATCAATTTCTTTATATTTCTTAATTCTTAATAATTTAATAAATATATTTTACATATTTTCTATTTTTCTAGCCTCAAGATTTTTAAAATAAAATATAATTATTAGCCTTGATATAATTTAGCGTATTTATTTATTGTAATTATATCATTATTATTGTTTTAGTTACTTAGTCACTATCATATTATTATTTAATGCTAATGCATCATAATAATTAATATAAATATGATTTACCAACTATATTTTATTTCTCTACGAGCTTTTGATAGGATCAAGGAATATTTATCTAACATGCCGGTGCTGGTAGCTCCGGAACCTGGAAGGTTGTCCTTGTTATGCATGTCAATATCAGATAATGCATTCGAATGTGTTTTGGGGCAACATGATGAAACTGGGAGGAATGAGCAATCCATATACTACTTAAGCAAGAAGTTCACACCATATAAAGCAAGATATACTTTATTAGATCACACCTGTTGTGCCTTAACTTAGGTTGCACAAAAGTTGAGGCATTACTTGTCAGCATACACCACTTATCTTATTTCCAAGGGGGATCCGCTGAAGCACATATTTTAGAAACCTATGCCTACAGAGAAGCTGGCGAAGTGATAAATTTTACTAAGTGAGTTTGACATCGTGTATATTACTTAAAAGGCCATCAAAGGACAAGTTTTAGCTGATCACCTTGCAGAAAATCATGTGGATGAAGAATACAAGCCATTTAGGATGTACTTCCCAGATAAAGAAGTATTATTCGCTGGAGAAGACATTTCAGAAGCATATTCTAGTTGGAGAATATTTTTTGACGTAGCCGCAAACTTTAAAGGAGTCAGAATGGGAGCAGTACTAGTTTTAGAATTTAGACAACATTATCCAATCTCAACGAAACTTCAATTTTTGTGCACCAATAACATATCAGAATATGAGGCTTGTATACTTGCGCTCAGAATGGTCGTTAACATGAAAATCCAAGAGTTATTGGTTATTGTAGACATGAATTTTTGACCATTCTCAAGATTTTACATATTTTAACGTAAATATTTAGTCTGGGTTTAACATCACTTTCTTTACTTTATTTTTGTCATAAAAAAATAAAATTTACAAATTTTTTTCATCTTTATGTTAACAATTAGTATATTTATATTTATTATATCATTTGAAAATATAAAAAATATTAGTTTCACGTGTAGTATTTACTTTTATATTAGTTTATTTTAATTTCGAGTGATTTTTATATTTTTATAGATACAATGTATTATTTGGTCTTTTTATCATAAGTTTAAACCCAAAAGACATGGTATAACCTAGTTACCTTATCCTATTCTTCCTAACCTATTAACCTACTTAAATGAAAGATTTAATCCTAATTGTCTATTTTATTCTAATCCAATAATCATTATCCCTTTCCACCTCTATATAAAATACCAAATTATAAAAATTCTACCCTAATTTTTTAATTCCTCACCTAGACCTGCTTGTGTGAGAGGTTTATTTAAATATTGATATCGCCTTTCATGTAAATTGATAAATATAACAAACGTAAATGGTTAGCTGAAGATATAGTGGAAAGTAGGACTTTTATGTCTTGTTATAAACTGTTGCTTATTAGTGATTCTTCATGGTTTGTATAATTACCTTAATATATTATTCGACCTAGTGAGAATTAAGTCGACCTCGCGTCTCTACTTTTTCGCGATTAGACGGGATATTCACCGGGTACATATTGTTTATGTACTTATGCTATGTTTCTGTACTTAATTGTACGGGATCTGAGGTAGATACATCTGGTTATCAGTTCGGTGCGCGCCCTTGAGTTTGTGGCAAAGACTTTCACGGTAAGCTATTTCCTTCCTATGCCGCTCAACAGCCGGATGGAGTCTTCCTTTACTTTTGCTGTCTTTCTTTATCTCAGAAAGTAGGATAGAGATATTTTTCGGTGTATATTCTGTTAGGATTTATGCCCGTCACTAGGGGGGAGGGTGAATAGTGCGGCACGAGAATATTGATAAATATTGCGGAATTAAAATTGCAGGAGTAAAGTAAATGCGGAAATTAAAATAGTAAGGAAAGAACACACCGAATTTATCCTGGTTCACCATAACTTGTGGTTAGTCCAGTCCCCGAGAGACTCTCTCGAGATTCTACTAACTCCGTTAAGCTTACAGGTGCCTAACAAACCGTTACACTTGCTCGTAGATGTACACTCTACAAGACTTCAACTTGCTCGAGGATACCGCACCTCAAGACTTCACCTTGCTCGTGGATACCGCACCACAAGACTTCACACACTAAGATTAAGGGTACTTAGCAACCCGACAATCAATGAGAAGATATGATCTTCTCAAACACCTTTCTCTTTTACAACAAGAACTCTCTTATAAGAGTAGATAAAGAGATACAATATTAGCTCTATGAACAACTCAAAGTTGTCTCTCAAATGGCTCAACAAAAGCTCTATCATGATGCACGAATAATATCAATATGTATATGAATAATGAGAGATGTTGTGTGTTACAATTCAGCTCAAAAGACCTCTATTTATAGGTGGTAGAAGTAGTATGTCCGTTGCTTAATTGGCAATCAATTATGCTGATTTTATGCCAAGATAATCGATTATCAGATTTGGATAATCGATTATCAGCTTACCGTTACAAAATCTGGAAGCTGATTTTATGCAGAATAATCGATTATCAGATATGCATAATCAATTATTTTGTTACAGTGTGCAAAAACTTGGCAACGGATACAAGAACTTCTGATAATCGATTATTTTGCTGTTTTGTAAATTCCGGTTTACACTGTCTTAACATAATCGATTATCAACATAAACATAATCGATTATTTCTGTCCAGCTTTGAAAGACATGTTTAAAATTCATTTTGGCTAAAATGAAAATGTTTGAAATCATTTTGTTTGAAGTATTTGAAATATGATTTGATAAAATGATTTTATGCATATTTATGATGACCTATGTTGAGCCAAAAGACGAGATAACTTTAAACGTTGCTCTTACATTTGTTCTACCTAACGACCTATGCCTTGGGTCTTCGGTCTTGAACTTTTGAGCTCGTCTTTGGCTTGTCTATGCAATTCCGTCATCAATATGCTTCTCGGCATTCAATCTTGATTGTTTGTCATATAATAACTTTGTTCGACACTTGACTTCATTGTTTGTCATTCATCGACTTCGTTGTTTGTCATTCATCAAAACCTATACCTGAAAATCATGCTAATAAAACCAAAACACCCATATCATGGATAGAATGATTTTCTACAATTTTCCCCTTTTTGATAATGACAAACAACAGGAGATATGCATATCGGATTCCCCCTAAATTCATGCTATATCTCAACATACAATTCATGCAAACAATTCCCCTTAATGATAATTCCCCCTCAAATAAGGCATACTATAACGTACATACATTCCCCCTTATTTGATGCATATCGCCTAATCTCTTCCCCCTTTTGGCATTAGCAAAAAGAGAGTATACAAAGGCTATTTCCCCTTTCGCCACTTCCCCCTTTCGGGTATATCAATTGTTAGTGTCAAGAATAAAATGGGAAATACAATGAGGAATATACATTGACGATATTTTAAAAAGTCATACCAACATGAAATAATACCAAATGTTAGTAAAAACATAACAACCATAATAACGGTTATTTTTCGCAAATCATATTACTTAAGAACATATCAACAGTTAATTTTTAACAAACCAATAGTTGTATTTTATTTTTCAGGAATATATCAACTGTTATTCAAACCAAAAAAAATATTCATCAAAACATGAATCAATCATTATTTTTAACAAAAATGGTTGATACCAATTGTTATTCAAGATAAAATTTATCAAAACATGAATCAACAAAAATAATTAATATCAATTGTTAACAAAGATATATTAATTTTTAACACATATCAACTATTATGTTTTTATAAAAAATATGATAACTAACCGAAATTCCCCCTCGATGCAATAAGGTTTCGTGCTTGGTGCATCTACTACGATATTGTAGTCTTCAAGCACACCTGCAAACGTACCTAAAAATAGGTTTTCGGTACCCAGGCACTTTTGGGTCCTTGGGGGTTAGGAAAATAATAATCATAGTCAAAAGATAAATCTCTATGTTTTGCAAAACATACGGGTGCTATGTGTCCTACCCGGTTGCAATAATGACATATAACATTCGGGTTGTGCATATGTCTTGGTTGAGCCAAAAACGTTCTAGGTGATCTAAGGTCGTTATTCCTAGACGTATTGCGATTCCTAGAGCTATATCTAGGTGGTCTCAAATGATTAATTTTAGACTCATTAGTGAAGTTCCTAGAATTATTTCTAGGTGGTCCAAACTCATTTCTATCATCCTTTCTAATATTCTTCTTAATTTCTTCACTAGTTTTATGATTATCAACACTACGTTTTTCTAGTGTGTTCCTAAGTTCTATGTTCTCTATTTTCAAAGACTTACAAGAAGAACAATTTGAACTTTGATCAATTGAAGAGGCTTCATTCATCTCCTTAATTTTATTTCTAAGATCAATATTGTCATTTTCCAAAAAAGTATTTTTCTCTTCTAAAATCTCATTATCACGAGTCAATTTTTCAAAATCTTTTTCTTTCAAAGAAAGTTGTTTTTCAAAATCTTTTTCTTTCAAAGAAATTGTTTTTTTCAATTCTTTTATGGTTTTGGAAGCTCTAATAAATTCACCATATAATTCATCATAGGCATTTTGCATTTCTTCAAACGAGTAATAGTTAGAATTACTTACCTCTTCTTCCTCGTTGGCCATGAGGCATAGTGCGGCAGTTTCATCGCCCGAGCTGTCTGAATCCCATGTCACACGCCTTTGGTGTTTGTTTTTCTTCTTGTCCTTGGATTTTGGGCAATGTGATTTGGTGTGGCCAAGTTTTCCACAATTTTGGCATGAAGGACTTGGTTCGTCCTTCTTTATTTCCTTCTTCATACACTTATAAAACTTTTCAATTATATCATTGGAAATAATATCATCATCGCTTACCGAATCACTTACCTCTACTCTTTTGGAAGATGAGGCTTTGAAGGCAATATTCGAACTTTTACTTCTAAGATAGGGATTAAGAATTGTGCTTTCATAAGTTTCGAGGTTACCTCTTAGTCCATCAATTGTGACATCCGTGATTCCTATCGACTCTTGGATGGCATTGGCTTTGGAATGCCATTCGGGAGTGAGACTCCGTAGGATTTTTCGAACAAGATCTTTGTTCGTGTACACTTTCCCGAGAGCATGAAGATCGTTGACGATTTTTGAGAATCGTTCGAACATATTACCGATGGGTTCATTCTCCCTCATTCTAAAGAGTTCATATTCATGTGTTAGAAAATCAACTTTAGATTCTCGGACTTGAGACGTACCTTCATAAGTGATCTCGAGTTTATCCCACATCTCCATGGCGGTTGTGCAACAAGAAATCTTTCGATAGTCATCCGGATTCACCGCACAACATAATAAGTTGACGGCCTTTGCGTTATTTTCAACTTTCTTGATGTCCTCGGCATCATATTCATCTTCGTCCTTTGGAACCGTGGTTTCCCCAACTTTCTTTGTTGGCATTTGTTCACCGTTCTTGATGATTTTCCACAAGCAAAAGTTATTTGATTGGATGAAGATTCTCATTCGCTCTTTCCAATATGTGTAATTTGTTCCGTCAAATAGTGGAGGCCTATAGGTGGAGTGTCCTTCGCTCATCATTCCTGCGTTCAATATTCTCAACAAAAAAATATATATTGTTCTCTCAACCGGTTAAGGCTTTCAGAGAGTTAGGCTTTGATACCAATTGTTAGGATTTATGCCCGTCACTAGAGGGGGGGGGGGTGAATAGTGCGGCACGAGAATATTGATAAATATTGCGGAATTAAAATTGCAGGAGTAAAGTAAATGCGGAAATTAAAATAGTAAGGAAAGAACACACCGAATTTATCCTGGTTCACCACATCTTGTGGTTAGTCCAGTCCCCGAGAGACTCTCTCGAGATTCTACTAACTCCGTTAAGCTTACAGGTGCCTAACAAACCGTTACACTTGCTCGTAGATGTACACTCTACAAGACTTCAACTTGCTCGAGGATACCGCACCTCAAGACTTCACCTTGCTCGTGGATACCGCACCACAAGACTTCACACACTAAGATTAAGGGTACTTAGCAACCCGACAATCAATGAGAAGATATGATCTTCTCAAACACCTTTCTCTTTTACAACAAGAACTCTCTTATAAGAGTAGATAAAGAGATACAATATTAGCTCTATGAACAACTCAAAGTTGTCTCTCAAATGGCTCAACAAAAGCTCTATCATGATGCACGAATAATATCAATATGTATATGAATAATGAGAGATGTTGTGTGTTACAATTCAGCTCAAAAGACCTCTATTTATAGGTGGTAGAAGTAGTATGTCCGTTGCTTAATTGGCAATCAATTATGCTGATTTTATGCCAAGATAATCGATTATCAGATTTGGATAATCGATTATCAGCTTACCGTTACAAAATCTGGAAGCTGATTTTATGCAGAATAATCGATTATCAGATATGCATAATCAATTATTTTGTTACAGTGTGCAAAAACTTGGCAACGGATACAAGAACTTCTGATAATCGATTATTTTGCTGTTTTGTAAATTCCGGTTTACACTGTCTTAACATAATCGATTATCAACATAAACATAATCGATTATTTTTGTCCAGCTTTGAAAGACATGTTTAAAATTCATTTTGGCTAAAATGAAAATGTTTGAAATCATTTTGTTTGAAGTATTTGAAATATGATTTGATAAAATGATTTTATGCATATTTATGATGACCTATGTTGAGCCAAAAGACGAGATAACTTTAAACGTTGCTCTTACATTTGTTCTACCTAACGACCTACGCCTTGGGTCTTCGGTCTTGAAGTTTTGAGCTCGTCTTTGGCTTGTCTATGCAATTCCGTCATCAATATGCTTTTCGGCATTCAATCTTGATTGTTTGTCATATAATAACTTTGTTCGACACTTGACTTCATTGTTTGTCATTCATCGACTTTGTTGTTTGTCATTCATCAAAAGCTATACCTGAAAATCATGCTAATACAACCAAAGCACACATATCATGGATAGAATGATTTTCTACATATTCTACTACCTATCCATAGCTTGTGACGCCAGGTTCTTGCACACACTTTGGTAGACTAGTTTTTGGGGTTGTATTATTATGTTATTTTCATCTATCACTTTTGGTTTCGGATCCTAATTCGGATAATTATTTCACTTAAAGAAGTTGAGAATATTCCGCACTGGCATGCCAGGCAACAATGTCGGGCACCTTCATGACCTATTATGGAAGTGGGTCGTGACAAGAACAACTTTTGAAGCCATTTTCAAACAATTTTATTCTTCAAAAATACTCTAAAATTTTTAGTTGCGTCGCGTTTGTTACTCCTTGCTATAGCGAAGGAATTTTTCTTTGCACTTTTTGGAGCTTATAAAGCTCGTGGTTATAAGCTCGAGTTCAAGTTCAAAGCTAGAGTCTATAGATTTACTCGATGTGCTCCAGTTCCTGTACCGCAAAAGGTCCGTTTTCTCTTCTAAGTATTAGGCGCTCTTTACTTTTCTTATTAAGTATAGGGGTGTGCATTCGAATCGGTTTATCGATAAATCGAATCGATTATTTGTTATCAGTTTATTGATATCGGTTTATCGGTTTATCGATTTGATTTCGATTTCAAATATTTTCCTTATCGGTTTATCGATTCGATTTCGATTTTGGCCATTCGATTTATCGGTTTATCGATAAATCGATAAGATATATTAAAAAGATAAATATGCCCTTATTTTATAATACTAATTACTACCCCAGGCCTATCCCTTCGCATATATGAGCTTAACAAGTCTGCTAAGTGCTAACCCTATTTTCCAATTTTCAGGTACCAGCATCGCCGCTACTCTTCACTCTTAACTCTTAAGTTCGGTCACCAAGCTCTGAAGCTCATCGTCACTATCACTGTTGTTCCATGATAGAATAGCAGTAGCGCAGACGCAGGAGAGTAATTTTCCCGCCATGGTCGTAGCAATGGAAGAGAGAGCAACCTTCTCCAGCGAAAGCAGTCCCTTTACAATTCTCTGGTAGCTTTTTGTCATCAATTCTCTTGTTCCTACCTTATTGTTTGGCCTTCAATTCAAAGCTACTGCAGTCAATTTGCAAAAATAATCTTCCTTTTTATTTTATTTCTATTCCTTAATTTCTAGGTTTTCATTGCTTTAACAGGATGTGAGTTTTGAGATAGGGAAGGAGGTATACAGGGGACAGCAGTACAGTCAAACATATTATGTTAGGCTCCATTTGATGCGTACTCTCCTTTACTCTCTCGTTCCCAATTGGAAACCCCATTTGCCTGGTAACTAAACTTACCCCTTCTTCCCTTCTCCTAGCAAAGTAAATATTACCCTATCTATCTCAATTTAAGTGACATTTTAGTTATAGATCGGAAAATAGTTTAAAAAATTAACTAAATAGCTATATTTAAGGGTTCTGACGTTTGTATTTGTGCAGATTTTGCAATTTCGTGTGCGTTATTATTGAAAATTCTACAGTTTTTCTTGAATTGAGGAATGGGAGAATGGAATTTGACCACTACGCAAAGAATTAAAGTACTGAACTATTCATTTTACCTTCTTTTAATTCGTTAAATTGGAAATTTATGGTGGAAAGTGAGTTGTAGAATTGTTCATCCGTTTATTTCCTTGGTAAACTAATAAAAGAGAATTGGAACTTTTGATTCTTTTGTAAGGTGAAGAATTATATGATTCAACGTACAAATGCAAAGGCGATCATTACTAAAGGCTTCAAATTCCAAATGCGCTCTATGACTCTATGGGCTGTTCACCGTGCTTCTTAAAAAGTTTGCTGGTGAGGAAGGAAAAGGAGTAGATATGCAAAAATTGTTCGGTTACATAGGGTTGTGTACCCTTGTGACCATGTGGTGGCTTGGTATGATTTGATTCTTTTGCACTAATGTTTAGTTGTTGCTGATTTGTAGAGCTATATAACAAGCAGTCTCCTCAATTTGCACTTTGGCATGCTTTGTCAGCAGTCTTATGAAAATTGTTCTTTCTCCAAGTTTTTAACAGGTTTTAGGTTAAGAGTAAAACATGTTTAAGCTTGTAAAGTCGATATGTTGCAATATGATGAGACTCCCATATAGTTTGTTTGTGATCTTATGAAAATCTAATAAAGACAGATATGAACTTAGCCGTTTTATTATCAGATAAGTCATGCTGAGATAGGCTAGGATATAGGACACTGGCTTACTGTCTGTGTTTTCTCAAACTCAAGCTGTAATCTTCTGGCAACAGTATGTCTTAAATATTACTTTGAGCAGGTAAATCTAGACAAATGCAAGTTGTGAAGTCACATCGATTTTCTGATTACTTTTGTAGTTGATTGATCCTATGAGCCGGGGGTCGATTGGAAACAGTCTCTCTGCCCTTTCGGGTAGGGGTAAGGCTTGTCTACATATTACCCTCCCCAGACCCTACCTGGTGGGAGTATACTGGGTAGTTGTTGTTGTTGTTGTTGTTGCTCTATGACTCTTGAAAGTTTTATCTCTGATCGCTCAATTGTTACATTTTCCTTGTGTTTTGTTTCTTGACTACTATCTTGCATCTTGATTGTAGTTTGTACTGTTCTTGGATTAGAGGAAGGCAAAGAATGCATTATAGTTGGGACACTCTACAAGCACATGAAGCTAAAACCTTCTGTTCTTGATGAGTACTCTAAAGAGGTATAAAACGTTGATGACACAACATGCTGATTTTCCTGTCTAATAGTTTATTTGAGGACCTTTCTTGTATATGCCTTGTACTTGTATAAATATCTCCCTCTTTAAGTCACTAATAATTGAACTTGGTTGTACAGAGATCTGATGCACCGCTTGTACAACGTCATAACTTTACACACCCAGATGATAATTTAGTTCTGGAAGATGAGAGCGGAAACTAAGTGGCTCTGTTCTTTTGCCATCTACATATGTAACAGGTGAGTAGCTTTACCTCAGTCCTGTAGCTGAACTGATTTTTAACTGATTTTGGTTGTACGATTAAATAGGAATCAAACTTCACTGAATTTGAATGTGAATCCCAGATGGGCAACTACTATTAATGACTGGTATAATCTACCTTACTGAAAATCGATAAATCGAATCGATAAGCCCCCAAAATCGATAAATCGAAATCGAAAAAATCGAAACCTTATTGAAACGATAACGATAAGCATATGTACAAATCGATAATCGATAAGTAATTATCGATAAGGGTCAAAATCGAATCGATAAATCGATTGCACACCCCTAATTAAGTATAAAGTTGTCGTTTTCTTATCCAGTAAAATCATGTGTTATTCCCCTTTTATTCTATTATAGAAGTTCATAGTTTAGTTGCTTTGTTATTATTTTTTATTTTTATTTTGTTGTATAAATCATGTGTACAGAAATTTGTTTGGTTCAGTCATGAAGGATATTCCTAAGATGCCGCTATTTTCGAGCTAATTAGAAATTAAGAAGTTTTACGTTAAAAATTGATCTCAAAAATTAGTTTAATCTCTATTAATCTCTGTCCAATTCAATTTCATTAAAAGAAGAGTAGATCTGAAACCTTAAGAGCACCAGGTTCACTGTTCCAATAAAGATTAAGTGTAAATCTGCTATTCTGTATTTATTACTTTAAGTAACATATTAAAAATCATGATTTAGAGTTCATTGTGTGTAGAAATCATGTCTTTAAGAAAATTAGTTTCTGGGCGTGTGATATTTGCATTATGACTGATAATATTCCATAAAGATGCTAGTTGTTTTTATTAAAAGTTACCATGTGTTTTATTATTTATAAATATTGTCGAAGTTTTATCTTGTGTTTTTATTTTTTCAGTTCTTATGCAGCAGAGATTCATGCCTTAAATTCTGCCAGAGTTATGACTACAAGGCAACATGTTGTCTAGCTGTTAGGATTCACTACAAGTTTGGATATTTAAATGGAAATCATGTTCATCTAATATTTGTATATTAAAAAATACCTTATTTAGTTCATGATTAAGAATTGTTTCTAAAGAAAATTATTTTAGCCATAGATTGATTTTGTATACATTTGAGAGATTATATTTTCGAGAAAATGATAGTATCAATTTGAAATATATGAGTATATGTATAAGATATTCATGTAGACTATTAAAGTATCTATTAGAATCCATATAAAATTTGAAGTATTGGAGATTTGAGTTTTGAAAAAAATTGTAACTGAAATTCGTGGAAGAAGTTTGTCTATAAACGCTTGTATAAAGGGTATAAAAGTGTATAAAATGTGTCTATACACTCATATACGTTATTATACAAGATTATATATAATTTTACAAAATACTGACTTCGTTTTCTTCCTTGCATTTTTTATGAAATTTAACTCAAATCTTGCTCAAAGTTACTCCAAATCACTTCAAATTTAAATTTTGAACTCCGTTTGATATTTTCAATCAATTGGAACAACACCCAATCAAAATAACTGACAAACTCAAAAAATCTTATTTTCGAAAGCAAAGCTTTGAATGGCCTTCAATGGTGGACTTCTACTTTTCAGTTTTCTTACATTGCAATCAGGTGACACATGGAGGAAAGCAGTAATGACGGACAACCCCTTGAAGCATATGTAAAAGATGTGAGAAGAAGAGAGAGTGAAAGCAATAGTTGTTGAGAACATAGATTTAACTCTCTAGCTTTTAGAAACAATAATTGTAAGACACAAATTTTGAATTTGTTAGTGCTTTCAAAATATGTACAATATGGGCTATCGGGTAAAACTTAAAAATATGAGTCATTTTTTGTTATGGTATGAAGTCATGTGTATCTTCTTGTAATTCTTTCTTAATTATTCTAACCATGATTATGACCATTTTAATTAATTACATTTCAACCTTTAATTTTTCAATATGACATGTGTCTTTTAACCACATGGAAACTTGGAGAAATAAAGAAAATAGAAAATAAAGGAGCTCCAACCTAAAAATGGGTCTTTATACTCTCTTATTCTCTTATTGTTATGAAATAATATAAAAACAAGAACAATAACTCAAGAACAAGAGCAAATAGAGAGAAGAGTAGAGAGAGTTCTTCTTATTGATACTTAGAGAATGTTAGGAGTGATTTACAATGGTAGAGGGCACCTCTATTTATAGGGAGGAGGATGATTTATCTACCAAGAATAGAACTCTAGAATCTCTCTAATTAAAGACATTCACCTTAAATAGAAGTGTATTTATAACACTCCCCCTTGAGTGTCTATTCAATAATGTGCCTCATAAAACCTTAAAACAAAACCCAATGGGAAAAATTAAAGTAAGGAAAAAGAGTACACATGTTTGAATATGCGCCTATTGGTTGCCTCGTTAAAAACCCCGCAAGGAAAACCCGGTGGGACAAAACCTTGTAAGGGAAAAAGAGTGCAACGCGCATTAACTCCCCCTGATAAGAACATCAATTTATGTCCTTAAGTCTTCGCATCCCGATCTTGTGAACTAGCTTCTTGAAGGTTGACTTTGGTAGAGATTTTGTAAACAAATCAGCCATATTTTCGCTTGAACGAATCTGTTGAACATTGATATCACCATTCTTTTGAAGATCATGTGTGAAGAATAACTTTGGTGAAATATGCTTCGTTCTATCTCCTTTTATGAATCCTCCCTTCAATTGAGCTATACATGCTGCATTGTCTTCATACAAAGTTGTGGGTAGTTTATCACACTTCAAACCACATTTGTCTTGGATATGATGTATTATCGACCTTAACCACACACACTCCCGACTTGCTTCATGAATAGCAATTATCTCGGCATGATTAGATGAAGTAGCCACAATTGATTGCTTAGTCGATCGCCAAGATATGGCGGTTTCTCCACATGTAAACACATAACCCGTTTGAGATCGAGCCTTGTGTGGGTCGGACAAATATCCAGCATCAGCATAACCAACAAGATCCGGGCTGCAATTCTTGCCATAAAATAAGCCCATATCGGTAGTTCCCTTTAGGTACCGCAATATGTGTTTGATCCCATTCCAATGTCTCCTCGTAGGAGCCGAGCTAAATCTTGCTAAGACATTAACTGAAAAGGATATGTCAGGTCTTGTAGTATTTGCAAGATACATTAGTGCGCCAATTGCGCTAATATATGGTACTTCAGGACCAAGTAGCTCTTCATTCCTTTCTTGTGGTCGGAATGGATCTTTGTTCACATCAAGTGATCGAACAACCATCGGTGTACTTAAAGGATGTGCTTCATCCATGTAAAACCGTTTCAATACCTTTTCTGTATAGGTAGATTGATGAACAAAAATTCCGTTTGCCAAATATTCAATTTGCAAACCAAGACATAGTTTAGTCTTTCCGAGATCTTTCATCTCGAATTCATCCTTTAGATAATCAATTGCCTTTTGGAGTTCTATAGGGGTTCCAATAAGGTTTATGTCATCAACATATACGGCAAGTACAACAAATTCCGATGTTGTTTTCTTTATAAAAACACACGGGCAAATGACGTCATTTATATAGCCTTCTTTTAACAAGTACTCACTAAGACGATTATACCACATTCGTCCAGATTGCTTTAGACCATACAAGGATCTTTGCAATTTAATTGAGAACATTTCCCGAGATTTTGAGTTATGCGCGTTTGGCATCTTGAGTCCATCGGGAATTTTCATGTATATCTCATTATCAAGTGAGCCATAAAGATAGGCAGTAACTACATCCATTAAGTGCATGTCAAGCTTTTCATGGACAGCAAAACTTATGAGATAACGAAAGGTTATCGCATCCATTACAGGCGAATATGTCTCTTCATAATCGACACCAGGCCTTTGAGAAAAACCTTGTGCAACAAGGCGTGCCTTATATCTTTGTACCTCGTTTTTCTCATTTCTCTTGCGTACAAAGACCCATTTATAGCCGACAGGCTTAACACCATTAGGTGTTTTAACTATAGGGCCAAAAACTTCACGTTTTGCCAGCGAATTCAATTCTGATTGAATTGCTTCTTGCCACTTTGGCCAATCCTGTCTTTTTCGACATTCTTCAACAGATTGAGGTTCGAGATCCTCACATTCTTGCATAATGCTAGATGCTACATTATAAGCAAAGGCATTATCCACCACAATATCCACTCGATTAGTATTTGCCTCAATATTAATTGGATTTAGGGATATTTCCGTATTTTCCAGAGTCTCGGGCTCAATGGATTCTTCATGAATCTCAGAATTTGTTAAATCATGAGATTCTTTCGTGGTGTCATTTTGATCGTTCTTTTTCCTCTTTCTAGGATTTCGATCTTTGGAACCTAATGGTCTGCCACGCTTCAGGCGTGCATTTGACTCATTGGATATGACACTAGATGATTGTCCAACAGGGACATCAATACGGATTGGAACATTTTCCGCGGGAATGTGGGATTTCGTTATCCTTTTCAAGTCCGTAAATGCGTCAGGCATTTGATTTGTTATTCTTTGCAAATGGATAATCTTTTGTACCTCTCTTTCACAAATAGAGGTATGTGGATCAAGATGAGATAATGATGCATTTTTCCACAAAATTTCCCGTTTGGTTTCACCAACTTCTCCCCCTAATTTTGGGAAAAGTGTCTCATCAAATCGACAGTCTGCAAATCATGCAGTAAACAAGTCGCCTGTCAATGTTTCGAGGTAGCGAATGATGGAGGGCGATTCAAACCCAACATATATTCCTAACCTTCTTTGCGGACCCATTTTGGTGCGGGATGGCGGTGCAATAGGCACATATACTGCGCATCCAAAAATCCTTAAATGGGATATATTGGGTTCATGACCCAAAACCAATTGCAACGGGGAATACTTGTGGTAATTCGTCGGTCTGAGACGAATTAGCATTGCTGCATGTAAGATGGCGTGACCCCATACGGAAGTGGGCAGCCTCGTTCTCATAAGTAATGGCCTTGCAATCAATTGCAGGCGTTTAATTAACGATTCTGCAAGACCGTTTTGAGTGTGAACATGAGCTACAGAATGTTCAACTTTTATCCCGATTGATAAGCAATAATCATTAAATGCTTGGGGATGTAAACTCAGCAGCATTATCCAGTCTAATGGACTTGATTGGATTATCTGGAAATTGTGCTCGTAGTCGAATTATTTGTGCCATTAATTTCGCAAACGCAAGGTTGCGTGATGACAACAGGCACACATGAGACCATCTACAGGATGCGTCTATCAAGACCATGAAATACCTAAACGACCTACTAGGTGGGTGAATAGGTCCACAAATGTCCCCTTGTATACGTTCCAGAAACGTGGGTGACTCAGTCCCAACCTTTGTTGGTGATGGCCTGATAATCAACTTGCCTTGATAACACGAAGTGCAAGGATATTCATTATTTGAAAGAATTTTGAAATTCTTTAACGGATGCCCATATGAGCTTTCTATAATTCGTCTCATCATGACCGATCCTGGGTGTCCCAATCGATCATGCCAAAGTACAAAGGTATTGAAATCAGTAACCCTTTGGTTTACTGTTGAATGTGCCTCAATTGCACTAATTCTTGTCCAATACAGGCCACAAGTTAAAGACGGGAATTTCTCAATAACCCTCTTTTGGCCGGAGACATTCTTTGTGATGACGAGATATTCAAGATTATCTTCATCCATTGTCTCAATATGATAGCCATTCCGGCGTACATCTTTAAAACTCAACAAGTTTCTCTTAGACTTGGAGGAGAACATTGCATTCTCTATGATTAACGTCGTGCCCTTGGGCAGAGTTACAATTGCTCTTCCGGAGCCTTCAATCAATTTACTACTTCCAGAGATTGTAGTAACGTTTGCCTTACACATATTTAGTTGGGAGAAATACTTCCTTTCTTTAGTATTGTATGTGTAGTACATGAATCAATTAGGCAAATACTTTTACAGTTGGATGTTGATCCAAGTTCGCTTTGTGAGATATCCATATTTGCTATCCCATAGTTTGACATACAAAAGAGATACAAGAACATAAGAATAAACAAGTTCAATTCTTTTGTGTCACATAATATTTTCAAAATCTGCTGCTAACAGTTGACTAACAAAATCAGATATGTTATTCATTACTTTGCAGTTTGAAAATTTCAGTTTAAACATTTTTCACACACAATCGATTGTTTAACATTGACAATCGGTTGTTGATTAATTTTGAAAAATTCCGGATCACACTGTCTAACGAGAATCGATTGTTAGACATAGACAATCGATTGTGGATGATTTTTGAAAAATTCCAGATTACACTGCCTAACGACAATCGATTGTTAGACATAGACAATCGATTGTGGATGATTTTTGAAAAATTCCAGATTACACTGTCTAACGACAATCGATTGTTAGTCAACGACAATCGATTGTTGATCAATTGTTTTTCAACTTTAATGCGAAAATAGTAGATAATCGACTAGTTTTTCAAGCTAGTCGATTACCCCTACTGGAAAATAAAAATTTTATTGATATTTGAGCATATTGAAGATATTCTAAAGAACTACTGCTAACATTGCATCATGAACTAACTAATACGAGCTAATACTAATGACTATTAGTTTATTCATTCACTAATACAAACAAGTAAAACAAAATCAAATAACTCCCTCTTCTTTCATCACGGACCCATCGCCGATTAGGTGGTCTATTTTCCCTTCGGGTTGCTCAAAGAAGTCTGCCACATCCAGGTGGGTGATGTCCCCATTGTCGTCATAGACAAAATTTGTTTCAGGGCCTTTTCTCTTTCGAGATGCTTGATAAAGGTCAACCAAGTGTCTTGGTATACGGCAAGTCTTTGACCAGTGCCCTTTCCCACCGCAACGATAACATATAGTTTCTGAACTATTTGTCTTAGGATCTTCATGACCCCGTTTCTGCTTTTGGCGGTTATCTCTCTTTGGGGGGTGACGGACTTCATTGGAATTTCTTCCTTGTCTACGTCCCTGGCTATGACCCCGTTTACGACCATGACCATGGTCCTTTTCATGTTTGGCATAATGAGAGTGCACCTTATCTGCTTCAGGCAGTGGTGTAGACCCAGTGGGTCGATTTTCATGATTTCTCATGAGCAGATCATTATTTCGCTCAGCCACTAGTAGAAGAGAAATCAGTTCAGAGTACTTTGTAAAGCCTTTCTCTCTGTACTGTTGATGCAGTACTATATTGGAGGCATGAAACGTTGTAAACGTTTTCTCAAGCATATCATAATCGGAGATATTATCCCCGCATAGCTTCAATTTAGAAGTAATTCTGAACATAGCAGAATTATATTCAGAAACGGACTTAAAGTCCTGGAGCCTCAGATGAGCCCAATCATATCGTGCTTGTGGTAGAGTGACCAACTTCAGGTTGTCATATCTCTCCTTTAAGCCGTTCCACAAGACGAGTGGATCCTTGACGGTGAGATATTCAATATTCAAACCTTCATCAAGGTGGTGGCGCAAGAAAATCAAGGCCTTCGCACATTCTTGGGTGGATGCTTTTTCTCTATCTTTGATGGTGTCTCCGAGACCCATAGCATCTAAGTGGATTTCAGCATCCAACACCCATGTCATATAGTTCTTGCCCGAAATTTCAAGGGCAACGAACTTTCTTTTCGTAATGTCAGACATAATCGAAAATTAAATTAGGAAGAGGGAAATACCTTAGATTTCTCGAGAATGGTTCTTGATACGGTAGAGTCTCGTGCTGATAACGTGTTATGAAATAATATAAAAACAAGAACAATAACTCAAGAACAAGAGCAAATAGAGAGAAGAGTAGAGAGAGTTCTTCTTATTGATACTTAGAGAATGTTAGGAGTGATTTACAATGGTAGAGGGCACCTCTATTTATAGGGAGGAGGATGATTTATCTACCAAGAATAGAACTCTAGAATCTCTCTAATTAAAGACATTCACCTTAAATAGAAGTGTATTTATAACACTTATATTATACTTTGATATTCGACTAAAAATAGGTCTTCTTACTCTTGTTATAATAATGGGGCAAAAATAGTATGATATAATCAGTTTTCGGACTGGTTATTCAAAAGTAATCAGCACTTATCAATTCAATGAAAAATAGTTATTATTTTGTTGTAATAGAGACCAGTCCATCATAATATACTGGAGTACGGTGAACCTGTACATGAACTCCAGCATATTATGTTGGACATGTATACTTTGCTAGCTCCAGTATAATATGTTGGAGATTGGAGCACCGATGCTCCAAACTTTAGTATATTATACTGAACTGCAATACTTGCTGGAACTCCAGTATATTATGTTGGAGTTCTAGTGTACTTATGTTGGAGTTCCATCATATTATGCTGGAGTTCCAGCATACTTATCCTGAAACTTCAGTATAATATGTTGGAGTTCAAATATACTTATGTTGGAACTCCAACATAATATACTGGAGTATTTTTTGGGTTTTGAATAATGCTTTCGCTCAGATTTATTTTTACATAAAAAATAATTAAATTTCAATTACTTTTAAAATTGAATTATTTTTGAACAACCAGTTATAAATCTGATTATTTTTGAATT
Source organism: Nicotiana benthamiana (assembly GCA_034376525.1). Classification (NCBI taxonomy): domain Eukaryota; kingdom Viridiplantae; phylum Streptophyta; class Magnoliopsida; order Solanales; family Solanaceae; genus Nicotiana; species Nicotiana benthamiana. The sequence continues at coordinate 6,359,353 of CM067330.1, read as the reverse complement.
TTTCCCAAAAATGGGGAGGAGTAATATGTTTCACTCCGATTAACATTAATGCGACTTTCTTATTATAGCAACCACTCTCATATTTGGCTATGTTCTAGCAATAATATTTGCTTTGTTATAAATACACTTCTATTTAAGGTGAATGTCTTTAATTAGAGAGATTCTAGAGTCCTATTATTGGTAGCTAAATCATCCTCCTCCCTATAAATAGAGGTGCCCTCTACCATTGTAAATCACTCCTAACATTCTCTAAGTATCAATAAGAAGAACTCTCTCTACTCTTCTCTCTATTGCTCTTGTTCTTGAATTATTGTTCTTGTCTTTTATATTATTTCATAACACGTTATCAGCACGAGACTCTACCGTCTCAAGAACCATTCTCGAAAAATCAAAGGTATTTCCCTCTTCCTAATTTAATTTTCGATTATGTCTGACATTACGAAAAGAAAGTTCGTTGCCCTTGAAATTTCGGGCAAGAACTATATGACATGGGTGTTGGATGCTGAAATCCACTTAGATGCTATGGGTCTCGGAGACACCATCAAAGATAGAGAAAAAGCATCCACCCAAGACTGTGCGAAGGCCTTGATTTTCTTGCGCCATCACCTTGATGAAGGTTTGAAGATTGAATATCTCACCGTCAAGGATCCACTCATCTTGTGGAACGGCTTAAAGGAGAGATATGACAACCTGAAGTTGGTCACTCTGCCACAAGCACGATATGATTGGGATCATCTGAGGCTCCAGGACTTTAAGTCCGTTTCTGAATATAATTCTGCAATGTTCAGAATTACTTCTAAATTGAAGCTATGCGGGGATAATATCTCCGATTATGATATGCTTGAGAAAACGTTTACAACGTTTCATGCCTCCAATATGGTACTGCAACAACAGTACAGAGAGAAAGGCTTTACAAAGTACTCTGAACTGATTTCTCTTCTACTAGTGGCTGAGCGAAATAATGACCTGCTCATGAGAAATCATGAAAATCGACCCACTGGGTCTACACCACTGCCCGAAGCAGATAAGGTGCACTCTTATTATGCCAAACATGAAAAGGACCATGGTCATGGTCGTAAACGGGGTCATAGCCAGGGACGTAGACAAGGAAGAAATTCCAATGAAGTCCGTCAACCCCCAAGGAGAGATAACCGCCGAAAGCAGAAACGGGGTCATGAAGATCCTAAGGCAAATGGTTCAGAAACTATATGTTATTGTTGCGGTGGGAAAAGGCACTGGTCAAAGACTTGCCGTATACCAAGACACTTGGTTGACCTTTATCAAGCATCTCGAAAGAGAAAAGGCCCTGAAACAAATTTTGTCTATGACGACAATGGGGACATCACCCACCTGGATGTGGCAGACTTCTTTGAGCAACCCGAGGGGAAAATAGACCACCTAATCGGCGATGGGTCCGTGATGAAAGAAGATGGAGTTATTTGATTTTGTTCTACTTATTTGTATTAGTTAGTGAATAAACTAATAGTCATTAGTATTAGCTCGTATTAGTTAGTTCATGATGCAATGTTAGCAGTAGTTCTTTAGAATATCTTCAATATGCTCAAATATCAACAAAATTTTTATTTTCCAGTAGGGGTAATCGACTAGCCTGGAAAACTAGTCGATTATCTACTATTTTCGCATTAAAGCTGAAAAATAATTGATCAACAATCGATTGTCTTTGTCTAACAATCGATTGTCGTTAAGACAGTGTAATCTGGAATTTTTCAAAAATCATCTACAATCGATTGTCTTTGTCTAACAATCGATTGTCGTTAAGACAGTGTAATCTGGAATTTTTCAAAAATCATCCACAATCGATTGTCTTTGTCTAACAATCGATTGTCGTTATAACAGTGTGCTCTGGAATTTTTCAAAATAGCCAACAATCGATTGTCTATACATAACAATCGATTGTCTTAAAAACAGCGTGCTCTGGAATTTTTCAAAATAGCCAACAATCGATTGTCTATACTTAACAATCGATTGTCTTAAAACAGTGTGCTCTGGAATTTTTCAAAATAGCCAACAATCGATTGTCTATGCATAACAATCGATTGTCTTAAGACAGTGTGATATGAAGTTTTTCAAAATAGCAAATAATCGATTGTGTGTGTTTAACAATCGATTGTCAATGTTCAACAATCGATTGTTTGTGTTTAACAATCGATTGTTTGAAGAAAATGCTTAAACTGAAATTTTCAAACTGCAAAGTAATCAATTATGGATAACATATCTGATTTTGTTAGTCAACTGTTAGCAGCAGATTTTGAAAATATTATGTGACACAAACGAATTGAACTTGTTTATTCTTATGTTCGTGTATCTCTTTTGTATGTCAAACTATGGGATAGCAAATATGGATATCTCACAAAGCGAACTTGGATCAACGTCCAACTGTAAAAGTATTTGCCTAGTTGATTCATGTACTACACATACAATACTCAAAGAAAGGAAATATTTCTCTCAACTAAATATGTGTAAGGCAAACGTTACTACAATCTCTGGAAGTAGTAAATTGATTGAAGGCTCCGGAAGAGCAATTGTAACTCTGCCCAAAGGCACGACGTTAATCATAGAGAATGCAATGTTCTCCTCCAAGTCTAAGAGAAACTTGTTGAGTTATAAAGATGTACGCCGGAATGGCTATCATATTGAGACAATGGATGAAGATAATCTTGAATATCTCGTCATCACAAAGAATGTCTCCGGCCAAAAGAGGGTTATTGAGAAATTCCCGTCTTTAACTTGTGGCCTGTATTGGACAAGAATTAGTGCAATTGAGGCACATTCAACAGTAAACCAAAGGGTTACTGATTCCAATACCTTTGTACTTTGGCATGATCGATTGGGACACCCAGGATCGATCATGATGAGACGGATTATAGAAAGCTCATATGGGCATCCGTTAAAGAATTTCAAAATTCTTTCGAATAATGAATATCCTTGCACTTCGTGTTATCAAGGCAAGTTGATTATCAGGCCATCACCAACAAAGGTTGGGACTGAGTCACCCACATTTCTGGAACGTATACAAGGGGACATTTGTGGACCTATTCACCCACCGAGTGGGTCGTTTAGGTATTTCATGGTCTTGATAGACGCATCCTGTAGATGGTCTCATGTGTGCCTGTTGTCATCACGCAACCTTGCGTTTGCGAAATTAATGGCATAAATAATTCGACTACGAGCACAATTTCCAGATAATCCAATCAAGTCCATTAGACTGGATAATGCTGCTGAGTTTACATCCCAAGCATTTAATGATTATTGCTTATCAATCGGGATAAAAGTTGAACATTCTGTAGCTCATGTTCACACTCAAAACGGTCTTGCAGAATCGTTAATTAAACGCCTGCAGTTGATTGCAAGGCCATTACTTATGAGAACGAGGCTGCCCACTTCGGTATGGGGTCACGCCATCTTACATGCAGCAATGCTAATTCGTCTTAGACCGACGAATTACCACAAGTATTCCCCGTTGCAATTGGTTTTGGGTCATGAACCCAATATATCCCATTTAAGAATTTTTGGATGCGCAGTATATGTGCCTATAGCACCGCCATCCCGCACCAAAATGGGTCCGCAAAGAAGGTTAGGAATATATGTTGGGTTTGAATCGCCCTCCATCATTCGCTACCTCAAAACATTGACAGGCGACTTGTTTACTGCACGATTTGCAGACTGTCGATTTGATGAGACACTTTTCCCAAAATTAGGGGGAGAAGTTGGTGAAACCAAACGGGAAATTTTGTGGAAAAATGCATCATTATCTCATCTTGATCCACATACCTCTATTTGTGAAAGAGAGGTACAAAAGATTATCCATTTGCAAAGAATATCAAATCAAATGCCTGACGCATTTACGGACTTGAAAAGGATAACGAAATCCCACATTCCCGCGGAAAATGTTCCAATCCGTATTGATGTCCCTGTTGGACAATCATCTAGTGTCATAACCAATGAGTCGAATGCACGCCTGAAGCGTGGCAGACCATTAGGCTCCAAAGATCGAAATCCTAGAAAGAGGAAAAAGAACGATCAAAATGACACCACGAAAGAATCTCATGATTTAACAAATTCTGAGATTCATGAAGAATCCATTGAGCCCGAGACTCTGGAAAATACGGAACTATCACTAAATCCAATTAATATTGAGGCAAATATTAATCGAGTGGATATTGTGGTGGATAATGCCTTTGCTTAAAATGTAGCATCTAGCATTATGCAAGAATGTGAGGATCTCGAACCTCAATCTGTTGAAGAATGTCGAAAAAGACATGATTGGCCAAAGTGGCAAGAAGCAATTCAATCAGAATTGAATTCACTGGCAAAACGTGAAGTTTTTGGCCCTATAGTTGAAACACCTAATGGTGTTAAGCCTGTCGGCTATAAATGGGTCTTTGTACGCAAAAGAAATGAGAAAAACGAGGTACAAAGATATAAGGCACGCCTTGTTGCACAAGGTTTTTCTCAAAGGCCTGGTGTCGATTATGAAGAGACATATTCGCCTGTAATGGATGCGATAACCTTTCGTTATCTCATAAGTTTTGCTGTCCATGAAAAGCTTGACATGCACTTAATGGATGTGGTTACTGCCTATCTTTATGGCTCACTCGATAATGAGATATACATGAAAATTCCCGATAGACTCAAGATGCCAAACGCGCATAATTCAAAATCTCGGGAAATGTTCTCAATTAAATTGCAAAGATCCTTGTATGGTCTAAAGCAATCTGGACGAATGTGGTATAATCGTCTTAGTGAGTACTTGTTAAAAGAAGGCTATATAAATGATGCCATTTGCCCGTGTGTTTTTATAAAGAAAACAACATCGGAATTTGTTGTACTTGCCGTATATGTCGATGACATAAACCTTATTGGAACCCCTATAGAACTCCAAAAGGCAATTGATTATCTAAAGGATGAATTCGAGATGAAAGATCTCGGAAAGACTAAACTATGTCTTGGTTTGCAAATTGAATATTTGGCAAACAGAATTTTTGTTCATCAATCTACCTATACAGAAAAGGTACTGAAACGGTTTTACATGGATGAAGCACATCCTTTAAGTACACCGATGGTTGTTCGATCACTTGATGTGAACAAAGATCCATTCCGACCACAAGAAAGGAATGAAGAGCTACTTAGTCCTGAAGTACCATATCTTAGCGCAATTGGCGCACTAATGTATCTTGCAAATACTACAAGACCTGACATATCCTTTTCAGTTAATGTCTTAGCAAGATTTAGCTCGGCTCCTTCGAGGAGACATTGGAATGGGATCAAACACATATTGCGGCACCTAAAGGGAACTACCGATATGGGCTTATTTTATGGCAAGAATTGCAGCCCGGATCTTGTTGGTTATGCTGATGCTGGATATTTGTCCGACCCACACAAGGCTCGATCTCAAACGGGTTATGTGTTTACCTGTGGAGAAACCACCATATCTTGGCGATCGACTAAGCAATCAATTGTGGCTACTTCATCTAATCATGCCGAGATAATTGCTATTCATGAAGCAAGTCGGGAGTGTGTGTGGTTAAGGTCGATAATACATCATATCCAAGACAATGTGGTTTGAAGTGTGATAAACTACCCACAACTTTGTATGAAGACAATGCAGCATGTATAGCTCAATTGAAGGGAGGATTCATAAAAGGAGATAAAACGAAGCATATTTCACCAAAGTTATTCTTCACATGATCTTCAAAAGAATGGTGATATCAATGTTCAACAGATTCGTTCAAGCGACAATATGGCTGATTTGTTCACAAAATCTCTACCAAAGTCAACCTTCAAGAAGCTAGTTCACAAGATCGGGATGCGAAGACTTAAGGACATAAATTGATGTTCTTATCAGGGGGAGTTAATGCGCGTTGCACTCTTTTTCCCTTACAAGGGTTTGTCCCACCGGGTTTTCCTTGCGAGGTTTTTAACGAGGCAACCAATAGGCGCATATTCAAACATGTGTACTCTTTTTCCTTACTTTAATTTTTCCCATTGGGTTTTGTTTTAAGGTTTTAACGAGGCACATCATTGAATAGACATTCAAGGGGGAGTGTTATAAATACACTTCTATTTAATGTGAATGTCTTTAATTAGAGAGATTCTAGAGTCCTATTATTGGTAGCTAAATCATCATCCTCCCTATAAATAGAGGTGCCCTCTACCATTGTAAATCACTCCTAACATTCTATAAGTATTAATAAGAAGAACTTTCTCTACTCTTCTCTCTATTGCTCTTATTCTTGAATTATTGTTCTTGTCTTTTATATTATTTCATAACATGCTTAATATTTTGGCAAAGCATTTGAAACACTTACAAATATAATTCTTTACTCATACTTGCATAAAAAGTAAATTGTGACAAAAATAGCCTCGAGAAAGTAAAACATCATTTTCATCCGATTCTCTTTCTCTCCCTTTCTCTACCATCCTAATAAATGCTCTTTGACTTTTCGTATTTACGCAGCTGGATGGGAAATATAGTTGGGCTATTAGATCTGCTTAATAACAACAACAATTATTCGGTATACTTTCACATAATAGGGTTTGTGAGGATAGTATGTAAACAGACCTTACCTTTATTCTGGGGATAGAAAAGTTGTTTCCAAATAGATCCGGTGGGGGTTGCTTACCATCAGAGCAATTTCAAGATCTACTTAATAAGAATATTTTTATTTTTGGTGTAAGATCATGAACAAACAAAGAATGAAAAGGAATGATGGGTAATGAAACGAAACCGAATATATGAAACTAGACATTTGTGAAACAGAAGAAATTAAGAGAGAATGTTATAAGATGAACAAAGAATGAAAAGGACAACCGATTTCTTGTTCACGCAAACATAAATTAAAAGGAGAATGCCAAACAGAGATATCTGTTTTAACAGAGTTGACAATCAAACCACTCCTCCATTAAGCATCACATTCTTCTGTTGGAACCAATAAAAGAAAGGATAAAATTAGTAATATTAGAAAATGAAATTTGATTTTAAAAACTCGACTATAGTTACAACTAGTTTCTATTCTTAGGTAACTTTGAAAAATAATCCAAAGCATAATTGACAAAAATACAACGGTTTCATACAAGGCAACTCCATCGAAATAGCTGGATTAACTTCTGCTCTAAAGCTAGAAGTATATCCATTAAAAACCATTCAAACATAACTCACTCAAACGCCAAAGATTATAAGCAAGGATTCTACAGTGAGTAAATGCATAGAGAAAAGCTCGACTAATTTCTATTACAAAAATCCAGACATAGCCACTTAAGGCATGCAAGATAGCATTAAGTAAATTAAAACGTGCTTCCCTAAAATTTAAGCTTTTTGATAACACGGTCACACATTTTAACTATGTAATCAAATCATGCAAAGTTTTTTATTTTGAATCTAGCAGCACCCATTAATTATCAAAAATAAAAAATAATCAGGTGTTTGCCGCATGAAAAAGAACGAGACTCGCACGTGAAAATTAAGACGTGTTAAATTAAAATATAATTAAGTTAATAAAAATGTACTTTTTAAATATGATATTACCGTTAAACTTTTAGATGATATTGTAAAGAGTTTTGGGAGAATTAATTTTCTCGTATTGCTCACAAAAGTATATATAGAGTACAGAGAGGTATCAAATCCTACCAACTATAGGACTGTACAATAATGAAAGAAATCAAATCCTACCAACTATAGGACTGTACAATAATAAAAGAATATTTTACCAATAATAAAAAGTTACACACAATATATTCTAATAGATATGATCTTATACTTCCAACAACTTCCTGTAGGTTGTCACTACCGCAACAAAAATCTTCTCTCACTCTCTAAAATAGATTTACCATAACCGCACTGGTTTCCCTGATTTCATATATTTTTTCTTCTTTACTTCTCTTTTTATTCCCAGATAATTTCTGGCAACGTATCATACCTAAAACATAATTTAGTAACAAAATATAGTCATAAAATGTTCAAAGTCATGCGTTCTACATGCCAAGGATCGGAATATTACAAGATAATGGCTCAAAATAGTACAACAACAACCCAGTATAATCCTACTTAGTGAGGTCTGGGGAGGGTACTGTGTACGCAGACCTTACCCCTATTTTGGGGTATGTTGGTTTAAAGATGAAAAACTTTGTTAGAGAAAAAGTGAGCAGAGAGAACTTGTTGAGGAAATAGAAGCTTAATTAATCTGAAACTTGGATTCACAAATTTATAAACTGAAAAAAACAGAAAGCATGCTAAATGTCAGCCACTAAGTTTAACTACTTCCTAAACTCTAGGACTCCATGATGCCACTATGTTTAACTACTTCCTAAACTCTAGGACTCCATGATTGACTAACTAGAAACATAAAAATAGCTAACATAATCCACTACTGCAGAATCATGGTAGATCATGTAGTTAGTGTTTGAAACAGTCTTCTAACACTCCTCCTTGCTTCAAACACTGCAAACTCCAAGCTTCATCCTTAGCTCCTCAAACTTACTAGCCGGCAGTGGCTTAGTAAATATATCAGCTAACTGATCTGTAGACTTGCAATAGACCAGAACAATTTCACCATCCTTTTGCACTTCTCTAAGGAAGTAAAGTTTGATCTTGAAATGCTTAGTCTTTCCATGAAAGACTGGATTGTTTGATATTGCAATTGCTGCTTGATTGTCAACTAGGATCTCAGTGTTGGTCCATTGCTTCAGTTGCAAATCACTTAAAATCTTCCTTAACCAAATCGCTTGATTGGCTGCTGCTGTAGCTGCAATAAACTCAGCTTCGGCAGTGGATTGTGCAACTGTATCTTGCTTTTTGGAACACCACGAGAAAACACCTGATCCGATACTGAAACAATAACCGGAGGTGCTCTTCATGTCATCAACAGAACCACCCCAATCATTATCAGAAAAACCAAGCAGCTTCAGCTCCTCACTTTTCTCAAACTTCACACCAAATTCGATAATCCCTTTGATGTAACGAACTACTCTTTTTGCTGCCTTCATATGTGTTTCAGTAGCGCAATGCATGAAACGAGATAAGAGACTTACAGCAAATTGGATATCAGGCCTTGTAGCTGTGAGATACATCAAATAACCAACTAGGCTTCGGAAGTACCCTTCTTCAACTTGATCAGCTTCATCATTCTTGCTTAAGTTCTCCTTTTGATTGATAGGCGTGTCAATGGCCTTGCAATCTTCCATGCTGAACTTCTTGAGGATTTCCTTTGCATACTTCTTTTGGCATATGAAAACATAATTTTCCAGCTGCTTAATCTCCATTCCCAAGAAGTATGACATCAATCCAAGGTCTGTCATCTCAAAAACTTGCTTCATTTCTTCCTTGAACTCGTCAACTAGCTCAGCATCTCCACCAGTGATTAGGAGATCATCCACATAAAGAGATACTATGAGCACATCATTTTCCTTGCGTTTCATATAGAGAGTAGCCTTTGACAAACTTTTTTCAAATCCCAAGCTAGACAAGTGCTCATCAATCTTGCTGTACCACGCCCTTGGAGCTTGTTTCAAGCCGTATAGAGCCTTTTTCAGCAAGTACACCTTCTCCTCTTCACCTTGTTCTACAAACCCCTCAGGCTGCTCAACATAGATCTCCTCCTGCAACGTACCATTGAGGAATGCTGATTTTACATCAAGTTGAAACACTTTCCATCCTTTTTGAGCAGCGGTAGCTAACAAGAGTCGAATGGTGTCAAGTCTCGCTACGGGTGCAAAGGTGTCTGAATAATCAACACCAAAAACCTGTGCATACCCTTTTACCACGAGTCTCGCCTTGTACTTGTTGATAGAACCATCAGCATTTAGCTTTGTTCGAAACACCCATTTGACGCCAATTATTTTCCGATCTTTCGGTTTGTCAACGAGCTCCCACGTCTTGTTTTTTATAATCATTGACATTTCTTCTTTCATGGCATTCCTCCAATTCTGGTTCTTTGCAGCTTCTTCGAATCCAGCAGGTTCACAGACAGCAACATTGCATCTTTGATAAATATTAGAAAGTGATCTTGTGCCTCGGACTGGTGGATCATCTTCCAACTCATCTTCAATCAGATCCAAAGCTGGCTCCTTTTGGTTTGCTACTTGAACCGGAAAGCTTGACTTTCTCATACCTTTTACTTGCATCAGCTCCCAATCCCACTGCTCCTCTTCTTTGAAAGATACGTCCCTACTAACAATGATCTTCCCCGTTTGAGGTTGATATACCTTGTAGGCTTTTGAAGAAGAACTATATCCCACAAAGATTCCTAGTTCCGACTTTTTGTCAAGTTTGTCTCGCTTGACTTGTGGAACATGAGAGAAGCATAAACAACCAAACACTTTTAAGAAATTAAGTGAAGGTTTGCAACCATACCAAGCTTCAAATGGAGTCTGCTCCTTCAATGCCTTAGTAGGCAATCTGTTCTGCAGGAACACAGCTGTGCTTGCAGCCTCAGCCCAAAATTTCTTCGGTAACTCCTTGTCATGAAGCATACATCGAGCCATCTCCATTATGGATCTGTTTCTCCGTTCACTAACTCCATTTTGCTGCGAAGTGTAGGGAGCTGTAAGTTGATGTTCAATGCCAGATTCTTCACAAAAGGTATTGAACCTGTTTGAAGTATACTCCTTTCCGTTGTCAGATCGCAGACATTGGATATGACAGCCACTTTGATTTTCCACCAATTTCTTGAACTTCCAGAATGTATCAGCCACTTCAGATTTGCGCTTCAAGAAATAAATCCAACACATTCGGCTGAAATCATCAATGAAAATGACATAAAATCGGTTGCCTGCTAGCGATTCAGTTCTTTGAGGACCAGCAACATCAGTATGAATCAGCTGCAGCTTTTCAGAGGCTTTCCAAGTTTATGTAGGAAATGGACTTCGGTTTTGCTTCCCGAATTGGCATGCGGAACAGTTTGGCAGCTTGTCCGCAAGAGTCGGCAGTCTGAATGACATCTCCTTTGTCAGCTGCAACATCCTTGAAAGATGACAATGGCCCAACCTCTTATGCCATGTTTCAGTCACGTTCTCCTCCATGGAATAGGCAGCTTGTTCCATCATGGCTGGTCTGAAAGAGAAGCTTTTGCACCTCATTTTTATCTTGAGAACATCTCTACCTTTTGCATCTTGAATTTGGCAGAAGTTGTGCTCAAAGATCACCTTGAATCCTTTTTCAATCAGCTGCCCCACACTCAACAGATTTTGATTTATGTCAGGCACAAAGAGAACATCAGATATCAATTTTGTACCTGAATTAGTCTCAATAGAGATAGTGCCTTTTCCTTTCATCGGAATTTGATCACCATTTCCTATTGTGACTTTGGTGATAGTTGTGGTGCGTAGCTCCGTAAAGAGAGCTCGATCATGAGACATGTGGTTTGTACAACCACTATCTATCAGCCAACTTCCATCGGATACAGAGGTAGAGAAACAGCTTGCCACGAACAATTGATCTTCTTCATCTTGTCCAGCAACTTTTGCATTTGGTTCCTCCTTATTTTTGCAAATCACTGCCTCGTGTCCAAGCTGGTTGCACTTGGAGCATTTTGCATCAGGCTTTCTCCAACATTTATACGGAGGATGACCCTTCTTTCCACAGTGTTGGCAAGGAGGATACTTCCCCTTTGAGGATCCATTCTTGCTCTTGTTGTCAACTGTGGCATTCGAACCAGAACTGCCTTCTTGGTTTTTCTTCTTCTTCTTTTTGTTCTTATCAGCTTCATAATGTTTGGCTCGTAAGGCTCCTTCAACATCATCTTCCTCCCTCATGGCTCTCCTTTGCTCTTGTGCTTGAAGTGCACTAATCAACTCCTTGAGACTGAGCTTTGTCATATCCTTGTTGTTCTCCAGAGATGCAATAGTGGCTTCAAACTTCTCAGGTACAGTAACAAGGATTTTCTCAACAATCCTTGATTCTGTTAATGAAGAACCAAGTATCCCAATTTGACTTGAGATGTTCAGCAAGCGATCTGAATACTCTTTAATGGTGTCAGTCGATTTCATCTTTTGCAACTCGAAATCCCGCATCAGATTCAGCACTTGCATCCCCCGAACTCGATCATCACCTTTAAATTCAGTTTTGAGAAAATCCCATACCTCCTTTGCTGATTTCAAAGGCATGATCCGAGGGAAAATAGTGGGAGAGATAGCAGCGAACAAGTAGGCTTTTGCCTTGGACTTCTTCGTCTTCTTCTCCTTGTGTAGCTTAATCTGAGCCATTGTAGGATTTTCAGCAAGCACCGGGACTGGGTAGTCTTCTTCAACGGCTTCCCAAAGATCCAGAGCATCAAGATGGGCCTCCATGTGTGCTGCCCATACTTGATAATTATCTCCATTGAAGACTGGTGGAGTAAGAGATGAAAAACTTTGTTCACCCTCCATGACTGGTTTCACTCTCACACAGGTCCCTTAAGAAGAGAGCTCTGATACCAATCTGTTGGTTTAAAGATGAAAAACTTTGTTAGAGAAAAAGTGAGCAGAGAGAACTTGTTGAGGAAATAGAAGCTTAATTAATCTGAAACTTGGATTCACAAATTTATAAACTGAAAAAAACAGAAAGCATGCTAAATATCAGCCACTAAGTTTAACTACTTCCTAAACTCTAGGACTCCATGATGTCACTATGTTTAACTACTTCCTAAACTCTAGGACTCCATGATTGACTAACTAGAAACATAAAAATAGCTAACATAATCCACTACTGCAGAATCATGGTAGATCATGTAGTTAGTGTTTGAAACAGTCTTCTAACAGGGTAGATAGGCTGTTTCCAAATAGACCCCCGGCATTCTTCCCTCCAACGACTTCCCACCTTGCTCTTGGGGAGACTCGAACTCACAACCTCTCGGTTGAAAGTGGGGGTTGCTTACCATCAAAACAGTACGTAGCAGTAAATTTCCTTCTCTCTCTTAATAATCCATTTACGCAAAGCTCTTGACATAATTTTCTTGATACTATTTCAAGTGCGCAGCATTTAATTCTGTTGTTGTCAACTGTTACTTCTTTATTCAACCATTCCATTATATATTCCCTGAGTAAGAGAGAATCCCTTTACAGAGCAGAATTAACAGGTTAAAAACAACAAAAAAAAGGATTAAAAATTATGTTCTAAGATGATGGCTGGAGAAGTTATGAGAACACACACTTTGAGTCTCATAGTTGTTGCCACCTTCCTCCATTACGTAGCTTTTGCTAACCACTACCATTTCATCGTAAGCACATATTATTATAATAATAATTATTATTATTATTATTATCGGCTTCTCTATTAATTAATAATCCTTATGTGAATTTATTAATGTTGTATGGCATGGTAGGTTAAAGAAGCTTCGTTCGAAAGGCTGTGCAAATCAAAGGTAATTCTAACTGTGAATGGCAAGTTTCCAGGGCCGACCCTTTATGCTCACAAAGGATCTACTCTTACTGTTGATGTCTATAACAAAGCGAAGTACAACCTCACTATTCACTGGTAAATATATTCCAGTTTTCTTTAAATTTTTTACTTTGGACCCTATATAATTTTGTTCTTTTCAACCTTTGGTAATTTTACTTTCAAAATACATATACCAGGCATGGAGTGAAACAACCACGGAATCCCTGGTCAGATGGTCCTGAATATATCACCCAGTGTCCCATTCAACCAGGCTCTAAATTCAGACAAAAAATAATACTTTCTGATGAAGAAGGTACTATTTGGTGGCACGCGCATAGTGCTTGGGCACGTGCCACAGTTCATGGCGCCATTGTTGTTTACCCGAAGCCCGGTACTAGTTATCCTTTTCCCAAGCCTCATGCTGAAATACCAATTATTTTAGGTACAATTATAAATTGTCCTTCTATAAGTATCATATTTTAATCAAGTACATATAAATTTATATTCATTCTCACAAATGTTACAAATTCCTGTCTTCTTTAATTTGATTCTCAGGTGAGTGGTGGAAGGACAGTGTTGTGGAGGTTTTAAAGGAATTTACTGCCTCAGGAGGTCAGCCTAGGAATTCTGATGCTTTTATGATTAATGGTCAGCCTGGTGATTTTTACCCATGCTCAAAACATGGTAGGTACCCAATTGCTATCACAAAGTTACTGACATTGTTCTTTAATTACAAATTTCTACACATTAATATTGCTTATATACTAAAATAAGAAAATTAAACAAACTTTGGCTATAGGATTATTTGCATTGAAATACTCATCTTTTCCTTTTATTGGCTTCATGATAGTAACACCTTTGATTATTTTCCATTCTTTTCTTTTCTTTGTTTGAGCAGGAACTTTCAAGCTAGAAGTTAAGTCTGGGAAGACTTATCTGCTAAGAATTCTTAATGCTGCAATGAATGAAATTCTCTTTTTCGCGATTGCAAAGCACAAATTAACAGTGGTTGGAACAGATGGAAGTTACACAAAGCCATCGACAAGGGATTATATCGCGATAAGTCCTGGACAGACACTTGACTGCCTGTTTAAAGCCAATCAAGAACTTAATTTTTACTATATGGCTGCTAGAGCATATACTAATGGGACTAATGTCCAATTTGATAACACAACAACCACAGCCATTGTAAAATATGAAGGAAATTACTTGATTACTTCACCTCTTTCACTGCCTTATTTACCTTCTTATGGTAACACACCTGCTGCTGTTAATTTCAGTGGCAGCCTAAGAAGTTTAGCTTCTAATCACCATCCGATATCCGTCCCACTTAAAGTGAAAACAAGATTGGTTTCAACTGTTTCAATTAACTTATTGCCTTGTCCTACAAATGGTACAAATGTTACAACATGCCAAGGACCAAACGGGACACGATTATCTGCTAGTATGAACAACATAAGCTTTTTGACACCAACATTTAACATACTAGAGGCCTATTATTATCACATTAAGGGCGTGTTTGGGACCAAATTTCCTAGTTTTCCATCATATGTATTTAATTACACTGCTGATGTCCTGCCTCTAGAGCTCGAGTTACCTGAATACGGAACACAAGTGAAAGTGCTAGAGTATAATGCAACAGTTGAGTTGGTACTGCAGGGGACTAATTTGGTCACTGGCTTAGACCATCCAATGCATCTTCATGGGTACAATTTTTACGTTGTTGGTTGGGGATTGGGAGATTTTGACGAAAAACAGGATCCTCAGAACTATAATCTTGTTGATCCTCCTCAAAGGAACACAGTTGCTATCCCTAGAAATGGTTGGATTGCTATTAGATTCAGGGCAGATAACCCAGGTAAGTCTTCCTCATAATTCATTACTTGCATTATAATTTTCATTACGAGTATATTTTTAATTAAACATTGATATCAGGTCACCTAAAACATAACCACAGGCTTAACTACAACAACAACAACTACCCAGTATACTCCCACCAGGTGGGGTCTGGGGAGGGTAATATGTAGACAATCCTTACCCCTACCCGAAAGGGCAGGGAGGCTGTTTCCAATCGACCACCGGCTCATAGGATAAAAGGAAAAACATCAGTAAAACAAAAACAAAGACAAAAACAAAAACAATAAAGCAATAGTAACTCCAGCAGCAATAGCGTAAATAGCGTAAATAATTATCTAAACATACGAAACATAAATACAATCGCATGCAATAATATTATACAGTAACTACCATAACTAACAGCCATAGGGGGGACATAAGCTAAAACACAAATAACCTATGGGTAACCCTGCTGACCCACATCCAACCCCGGATGAGGCGTACGAAAAACTCTAGGAGCCCGTATCCTACAACCCTGATTCTAGACCTCCAGACTTTCCTATCAAGGGTCATGTCCTCGGAAACCTGCATTCTAGTCATGTCCTGCCTAATCACCTCTCCCCAATACTTCTTAGGCCTCCCTCTGCCTCGCCGACCGCCAACAATCTCCAGCCGCTCGCAGCTCCTCACCGGGGCATCGGGACTTCTTCTCCGCACATGCCCGAACCACCTCAGCCTCGCTTCTCGCATCTTCTCATCCACCGGAGCCACCCCACCTTCTCTCGAATAACTTCTTTCTTACTCTTATCTAGCCTGATGTGTCCGCACATCTACCTAAGCATCCCCATCTCTGCAACCTTCATTATCTAACTATCTATAATAAGTGAAACTAGTTTCTTGAAAAATAAGGTAACAATCTTTTAAATTACACTAATAAATGTAAAAGTTGTATAAGTTAAATCCTTTTATTCATTGTAGGACTTATATTATGTTAACCCTTTGTTTTTATTTCTTATTGTTTTAGGAGTTTGGATTATGCATTGCCATATTGAGCGTCATCTTACGTGGGGGATGCAGACAGTGTTTATAGTGAAAAATGGACACAGTCTAGGAGAACGCATTTTCTCTCCTCCTCCGGACATGCCACCTTGCTGATTTTTCTCACATATTGCTAAAATATTTATGTATGTGTTTATAATATAGTGATTATTTTAGGGAAGGAAACTATCCTGAAAAAATAGTTTGTGTGGAGTTATAATAGTATAGCATTTGAAAAAAATAATAATTTAAATTTGAAAAAAGAATTAAAAAATATTTTTTAAAAAGAAATTAAATAATTAAATTAGACTATCCTAATTATCTATACAAGAATTAAGCCTAGAAGTATTTGATTCTAAACTAATTAAAATGAATAAAAACAAATAATGAACTTTGAACACAGGAAGAACAGATTTTTATGATATCAATGTAATGACAACGATCTAGGGTTGTGGGCTATCTAACATTCCTATTGTATTTTTCAATTGAATTGACTAACTAATTTATCTAGTTTATTGGTTGTCAGGGTTAATATTGCTCATAAGAATCTGTCGAGTTCTTACTCGCCTATTCAAGCTAACCTAACGCCTATATGTGTATGGAATTAGAATCAACAAGAACGTATTTATAATTCCTGTAAATCAACCAAGCAAGGCAATTAGGTATATGTCTATCCTAACCGCGAATTCGTTCCCCGAAGCCCAGGTCCAAGAACTTGCTCTACTCACTCCTATATGCAATCTAGAATTCTCACTTTCGAGTTCAACTCTAGATTCGTAGATAGTATTCAATTGGTGATCAGACAATCAAATAATTAAGTGCAAGATTAAACAAATAAACCAATATGATAAACTAAGAAATCAAAATCAATATCCGAATAACAATAGTCATGAAAGAACCACAACCCTAGAACGTGAAGTTTATTTCCACATAGACATGGAAGCAAAACAACAAATCATACAAAAAAGGGAGAAGGGTCTAAAATACCATTCAACTATCAGCGTAGGTCTAAAAATGCCCTTCGTCCATCTATTGAGCAAAATATGCCCTTCCATTAGTGTTTTCGGCTCAACAATAGCCTTTGTTAATTTTTGTGGCTCAAAAATGCCCTTTGCGTTAACGGAAGGACATGTATCATCCTCTTGTTGGCTCATTCTAAATATTTCTTAATTTATTAAAAAAACTCATTATTTATACATGAAAAATATTTTTCTAAAGCAATTATAAAGGGATTTTCCCCAGTATATAGCAAAAAAATAAAAAAAATAAAAATATTTTTCTAAAATACTTACAAAAATTTATTAAATCTTTTTTTTGTAAAAACTCAGAAAAATCCTTTTTTCTTTAGTTTTTAGTAAAAAATTGTTTTAAACTATTTTGTAAAAATTGGATTTTTTTTTAGAAAACTGGATTTTTAGAAACTATATTTTCTTTGTAAAATCTGTTTTTTTAGAAAGGTGGATTTTTTAAAAATCTGTTTTTTAGAAAATCGAGTTTAAAAAAACAAATTCTAAAAACAGATTTTTAGAAAATCCAGTTTAAAAAAATACAGTTTTCTAAAAAAACAGATTTTACAAAAGAAATCCAGTTTTAAAAAAACCTGTTTTTACATTAAAAAATCCAGTTTTAAAAAAAAGTGTAAAATAGTTTTTTTTAAAAATGTTTTAAAAATCCAGTTTTTTACTAAAAACTAAAGAAAAAAAGGATTTTTTCCAGTTTTTACAAAAAAAAAAATTTAATAAATTTTTGTAAGTATTTTAGAAAAAATATTTTAAATTTTTTATTTTTTTGTAAATATTGGGAAAAAAATCCCTTTTTAATTGCTTTAGAAAATTATTTTTCATGTATGAATTATGAGTTTTTTTAATAAATTAAGAAATATTTAGAATGAGCCAACAAGAGGATGACACGTGTCCCTCCGTTAACGCAAAGGGCATTTTTGAGCCACAAAAATTAACAAAGGCTATTGTTGAGCCAAAAACATTAATGGAAGGGCATATTTTGCTCAATAGATGGACGAAGGACATTTTTAGACCTACGCTGATAGCTTAAGGGACATAAATATTACTAAGTTTGGAGGAAGAAAAGATAAAATCCGGCCGCCACGACAGCTCTGTGCTTGTGTTTTCCTCTCAAAAACGTCCTCCTCCTTCAAAATATCGTTTTTCATGTATATATACCAAGTAGGTTGGGCCCAAATAATTATACCTTCTCCAATATATAAAAAGATACTTTTTCCGGGTTGGACTAGCGCGGTCGCGCTATTGAATGCACTAATGGCCGCGCTAGTTGGATGACATTTTGTAATGGCCATGCTAAAACTAGCGTGATCGCGCTATTGACGCGCATTTTTCACCCCGTTCCGTTTCGAATTTGGACAAAGATAAAACATGCAAATTGTAGCCCTTTGAGTTAGCTTTCCAACCATATATTGTGGAGCTCAAATGGAATTCTGAGAAAAAAATTATATCTATTTTACTAGATAGTACGCAATATACCTACCAGAGTCTTCGTTTGTACTAACTATCATCCGTTGACACCCAAACATGATCCCGACTTAATTTCTTGAACTTTTATATAAACTTTAAAGCTCCAAATCACTTGAGTTCATTCCATAATATCTACATAGCTTAGAATCATTCCTACAAGGCATAAAACACACCATTAATGTAAAACACTAGCGATTAAAGCTCAAACTCAATTAAAAAACGGTAAATTAAAGTGTAATAGACAACCAAAATATATAATTATAGCCTATCATCAGTTTTACATGTAAACTTGCAAATTTTAAAGTGATTAAAGACATGAATGAGAATATATATTGTGGTTTTCCACATGATATCATTACGGAAGTTGTACAAATGTTTTAATTTTTTTTTTCCATTTTAATTCGTGCTGTTGTGCCAGCGGACTTTTCTTTTTGGAACGCAAAATTAATTAATTAGCCAATTAATATAAATTTGAATATAATCTATTTAGTATTACGAGGACAAACATGAGAATGAAGAGCCCTGAATATTTCTAACCGAACACAAGCTGATGTTAGCTTAAATAGTTCCAAAATTTGACCCAAATCAATGACCTCTGGATTCATAAAATCAAAAATAAACACATTCTCTATCTCCCTCTGAAAGGCATCTATCGGCTACTTTCTAACCGCGAATTTCCAACACGCTCAGGTCAATGGACCAGTCGGACGGCGCTACTCCGTGGCGCCTAGAAGGTCTAACTATTCTAAACCTAATGGCGAACCAGCCTACTGAATTTACAGATGGAAATTTGTCTTATGCTGCAAAAAGCATCACTTCCTTGAATGTGCCGATTACCCCAAATCGTCATGGCAGAGAATCAGTTATTGCTATCCATACCACTCACAATGGGATGCTGGCAGTGCTTTTTAAGGCATCAGATTACTATGACATTATGGTAGAAGAATGCAAACTTACCTTTATTGAGCGATTTCTCAAACCACAATCCCAAATTGACAGAATTTGGTCAAAAGTCAAGGAGTTGATTTCAATTAAAGATCCAAAAATTTGGGTTTATGACAACTATAATATTTTTCTGGAGTTCACTAATGAAGAAGACTTCAATACCGTTTGGTTTAGAAGGGTCATTGAAATTGAAGGCCAACAAATGTGACTATAAAAACGGTCTCCTGATTTCAAACCTGAAGAAGGCCTGCCTATTGCTCCGGTAAGGACTTTCTTCTTCGACTTCCTTTCCGTATATGACATTTTATTATATTAAGCAAGTTGTGAGTTTAATTGTTATACCCCTTGAGACGGACTTGGCTAACAGAGGTAGGACCAGGCCAAGCATGGCAAAGGTTAGAGTTGAAATTGACCTTCTAAAAGACCATGCAGACTCTGTTTATGTGGGGAAAATATACGAGAATGCTCCTCAAAAAGGTTTTGTGAAAAAACTGAAATTTGAAGGTATTCCAAAATACTGTAAGTTTTATAGAAAGTTGCGGCATAATATGATTAATTGTAGAGCTTTAGAAAGGAAGAAAGCTGCTGAAGCTAGAGAATTGGACGCACAGAAAGCTATGGAAAATCAGAATGTGGAGGCAAAGAGCCATGAAAAAAAAGAACAAGCTTGATGTATCAGAAAATAACATTGATAAAGATAACGCTCAAGCTAGTGCTGATAATGCAAAGAAGCAATCATGCCAAAAGAATGATGTTGAGCTAAAGAATGCCATTCAAGGGCCATCAAACAATATCAAAGATAGAACCAGCAGAAAGGTTAAGCAGCGCCAAGCAGAAGAAACTTCCTAAGAAGAATGCTAAAGTTATTCAAGCCTATGTTTAATCCTTCAGAAGTCACAAACAAAGGGCAAGAAGAGCAACAAAGAGATACAATGACATCATAAGAATTGGATCAGGGAAGTGAACATGTTGATATAAAGGATAAACAGAATCAACAGAGCTACAATAGCAACGGGGAGTTCAAAGTCATGATAACCTAGTCAGAAATCGAAGCAATAATGAAAGCAGTGAAACTCTAATTAACAGTGAAGCCAAAGAAAGCTCTCATGAATCTATACAAGAAAAAGGAAATTCGAGATTAAGAGGAAAGACAAGTAGGAAAGAAACCTCATACCTGGAAAGACTACGCCAATGAATCAACTAGTATACCATCTAATATTAGAAATGTCCCTGGGATTGATGTGGTAGTCGATCTCAATGTTTAACCCAATTTAAAACAGGACAGGCATGTCACAAGCCAACAAATTGAAGTGACCTCTGATCAGCTTCAACCCTATACCTCTATAAAATAACAAAGAGTGATCGATGCAGCTTTTATCTGAGGGGACGGGATTGATTTCCACATAAAGCTGATATTAGTTTGAAGTTGGGTCTCTATCTAATCTAGCTACGTGTGTTGCTATTAATTGCACTTCTAAACACGATTTGTTTTTGTTACTATTCTACTTTTAATACTAATGAATGATGATTTTTTAAGGGTTTTCTCAATTGGTAACAAGCACTAGGGAAGTGACTTACACCTACGTGAGTATCTAATGGGATCTAAAACTTAGGACAAGCTTGTTATATTTGGGGTCGTGATATAACCATTACACATAAGTACTCACTCTATACCTCTCGGTAGTTTGAGTGACTTTACCCTAATTGGCTTTCTCAAGTCCAATTGGCGGTTCAAACAATACAAGTAAAATTGACTCAAGTCGGGTATTACCATCTCTAGATTTAACCCTTAATTGAGGCTATCAAATCTCTTGAATGCACCCTAATTTATTGTTAACCTGAATTTTCTAGACTTAGACCCTCTTTTCCAAGAAGAGTCTAAGTCATAAAGGCATGAATCAGTGTCTGTGACCACTAATTCTACAATTAAAGTATGAGACAAGCTAAATATCACTAACCTATAAACAATATAGCCCTAAAATAGAAGACTCATTAAATACTCACACTAGGGTTGGGTCAAAATCCTAGCCAATGGGTTTAGTACTCATAATCAAGGTAGAAATCAAAGATGGAGATGAAATATAAGTCATAAAAAGTAATTACAAGAGTAAAATTTAAGATTAATAGTTAAACATGTTCTAAAATTACTCTAAGAAGTAAAAACGGTTGTTCACGTGCTCCTCGAAATAATAAATACTCTAAAATCTGAAAAAGACCTATTTATACATAGCTGAAATTATTAGACAAAAAAACCTTATGGAGGTTCCGCTGATAGCGTAATAGTGAGCGCCTCAGCACTTGGACTTTTGCGCCCGCAAAAGCAAGCATGGACAACGTTTCTTCTCTTCTGAGCTTGGTCAGGACTTGATTCTACCAGGAGTGGAAAAGAAACTGCCTCAGCGTTATCTTTAACCGCGGCCGCGAAATATGTTCGCGGAATTCGCTCCTCATTTGAGCTCAAATCTCTAGTCCTCTGATTCTCAATTCCGCCCTCAGCGGAATATGGGCCTCGACTGCGTAAAGTAATTCCACTGCAACACTATTTCATCGTGGTTAGTGGTGTCTGTTGTGCCAAAATTGCCTTCTCTGAACTTCAATTCTGTTGAGAGCGTAATTATGGTTGCCTCAGTGGTGGACCTTCCATGAACGCACTATTTCTTTGCTGTCAGAGCTATTTGCTTAGCTCTGAACTTGTGCAGGTTTCACTCCTTAATGAACTGGTTATGGCTTTCTTGACTCATTTTGACCAAGCCTTGCAAACAAGCACAATAATTTAGTTTTCAGGAATACATTTACACATTTTTCATCTAAAACCTAAGCAAAAAGAGCATAAGATAGGTTAGAATCCCTAGTTATCAACCTCCCCTAATAGGTTGACTGTCATGATTCTGGATGACCAATTGCAAACATAATCGAAAGATGGTTCTTTCAAGGTCATAGGAGGCAAAGAAAAAGGGAAGAAGAAAGAAAAAATTAACAAAAACAAAGATACTATACCTCCTAATGGAGAAAACTCATGCTAATTACTCTGATTTTTCCATGATAAGTGATATATTCTGGAATATTAGAGGAGTCAATACTAAAAAAGTCTTAGCAAAGCTAAAAAAATTGATTACTATAGATAAGATGGAACTGCTATTTTGGAGCCTGTTGCCAGCATTAATCAAATTAAGAGGTGCAGGAGATACCTTGGCTATCAACATTGTATTTTCAATACTAATGGACAGATTTTGATCATGTGGTCAGGTAACAACATGACCACTATTTTGAACAACAATAATCAGCAAATCACTATTAAATTGCATTATGGTGTTGGTAATAATGATCTATATCTCACAACAGTGTGTACTAAATGCACTCCAGAAGAAACGAGAGATCTATAGAGTAGTTTAGAGAATACTCATTTCCAGGTGGATGGTCTATGGTGCATTAGAGGTGATTTCAGTGCCATTCTAGACCCTAATGAGAAGAAAGGTGGCAGACCACATAAAATGAACAAAAATCTTGAATTTAATACCTTTATGAATAACTGTGGTGTGATGGATTTGGATTTTTTTGGGCCAAAGTATACATGGTGTAACAATTGGGAACCTAGAAGAAGAATTGAGAAGAGGCTCGATAGAGTGTTTATTATTGATCAATGGTATCAGATTTTTCAAAACATTATAGTCACTCATTTGGCTAGAGTTCGGTCTGATCATAGGCCTCTACTTAATCACTGCTATGATATAAATCAACAAGGGATTAAATATTTTAAGTTTCTTGATTTCTAGACTAACCAACTATTTATTTGTAGGTAGTAGAAGAAGTATAGAGTAATCAAGTTCATGGCAACCCTTTGTGCAGGTTACAACAAAAACTTAAAATGCTTAGTAGAAAACTGACTCAATGGTCTAAAGAAGACATTGACAATGTCTTTGAATAAGTCCAGTTTGGGAAAACAAAATTCAAATATCGAGTAAATTAATCTCAATAACTTTAATGATCATTCTAGAACTTATTAATCTCAATAACAGTAATCTCGAGTAAATTAATCTCAGACAAGAGGGGTTGCTTTGATGGTAAGCAACCCCCACTTCCAACCGAGAGGTTGTGAGTTCGAGTCTCTCCAAGAGCAAGGTGGGAAGTTCTTGGAGGGAGTAATGCCGGGGGTCTATTTGGAAAAAGCCTCTACCCAAGGGTAGGGGTAAGATTTGCGTACACACTACCCTCCCTAGACCCCACTAAGTGGGATTATACTGGATTGTTGTTATCATTCTAGAACTTAATTGAATATAGTGAAATACACTAGATGGATGGGGATACAAGATGCCGTTCTCAGGAAGAAAATTAAGGTTAATTGGTTTGATGAATGTGACTCTAATGTAAATAGTTTTATAGCATCATCAGAGATAGAAGAAGAAGACTACAACTTCATAGAATTAAGGTCCATAGAGACCAGTGGATTGAAGGAGATGCTAACATTGGCAAAGTAGTTGTTCACCATTTTCAACAGTTATTCAATATCAAACACCATTCAGGAATCCAGATATCACCAATTATATTCCTCAGTGCATTAATGCTACAGATAATGAAATTCTTACAACCATTTCTGTCATTGAAGAGATTAAATATGTTGTATTCAGTATGAGTCTTACTAGCTCAGCTAGGCCAGATTGATACAATGAGAAACTCTTTCAAACATGATGGGATATTATTAAGGATGGCATTATAGAATATGTTCAGAATGTCTTCAATGGTAGGAGTCTGACTATGTTCTTTTAGCATACCTGTCTTGCTCTTATACCAATAGTGGACTATTTTTATAATTTCTCGGATCTCAGACCTATTAGTTTTAGTAACTTTACGGTGATTATTTTCAAAATTCTATCTAGAAGACCGAATCCTATTCTAGGGAAGCTCATCTCTGAGAATCAGAGTGGTTTTGTCAAAGAAAGACTGATTACTGGAAACATCCTCCTAGAATAGGAGATTGCTCAAGGTGTGAAGAAGAAGAAGAATAGATGAGATAATGTAATTATAAAGCTTGACATGGCGAAAGCCTATGATAGAATTTCATGGACCTTCCTGATGGCAGTAATGAGGAAGTTTGGCTTCTCTGAAACTTAAATTGACCTTATCTGGGGGCTTCTACAGGGAGTCTAGTACTCCATCATTATTAATGGGCAAGAACTAGTTTTCACATCTTCATAGGGCCTCAAATAAGGGGATCGTTTATCTCCTTCTTTGTTTATTATTGGAGCTGGAGTTCTTTCCAGATCTCTCAATGAGCTAAATGATTTTATTAGCTTTACTCCTTTCAGTATGGATCACAGTGGGCCAATCATTAACCATTTAGTTTATGCATATGATATTATTATTTTATGTGGAGGTAACAATATCACTATCACGCTCATCAAGAAGGTTATTGAGAGATATAGTAAGGCACTTGGTCAGAAAGTTAACAATGACAAGAGTTTCTTTATTAGAGCTCCTCACACTTGTGCCAACGGAATCAATAAAATTAGAAATACCACTAGTATAGATATGTAATTTTTGACCCTCCCCATATTTTAGCGTTCAAATATGTAATTTAGGTCTAATATCGCTATTTTAACTAGTTCTGACTTTTTTACTTTATTTTATTTTATAAAAAAAACGAAAGTTACAAATCTGTTTTAATTTCTATTGAGGTCATTAGCCCTTTATAATTTTAATTCTACTTGGATTTTAAGTTACTTATCTTTACTTTATTTTTATATAATATTCTGAAAATACAAAAAATAACCATGTGTCATAATTTAGTTCAAATTAATTAATTAGGAATGATTTCACAATTTTTATTATATATTATTTTAGAAAAAACTATTTTTAGCTTAGTTAAAGGATCCCTTTTAAAGATAAATTAGGCAAAATTTGGCCGAATTCGAACCCTTTGCCCATAAATCCAAGCACAATACCCCCAAAACCGTAATAATTCTTTAAAACCCCTTCCAACCGTTCCCTTTTCTTTTAGAGACCCCAATTCTAAGACAAAGAAGGAGAGCATCGCCCATCTTCTTCTTCCTCCTCCAAGAAAACACTGCCATTTTTGAACTTCAAAAAGACACATGCACAACAGTTTGAGATCTCCTTGTCAGCAGAAGAGAAAAGGCGAACCCATCCCCATTCTTAAGCCTATCGCAGCCTCCTACTTCCCCAAATCAAAGACCCTCAGAGTGTAATTTTCCAACTCCCAAACACACGCACATACGGACATAAATGGACAGATTTCAGAGAATTTGAAAAAAACAAAATACATAGCGTAAAGGCTAGAAACGAAATGAAATGAAAGGCGAGAGGTTCGGATTCCGGAAAGTTTTGGTGTAATGAGACATGATTGTTCATTTGTCCGAAGCTTCTTGTTTTGTAATGTCGCTTAAAATAGTTCTTTGAATAGTTTGTTGGACTAAAGACTCCAATGACTTGAATAAGATATTATTTGGTTTGAGTTTAAGAGTTGAATAAATTATGAACACCATAGCGTATTGTAGGCGCGTTTATAATAAAATCATCATAACTACAGGTATGATTTTCATGATGTAGTTGTGATACGTAATTCTTAAAATTTGGGTGCACATTTCATGTGACTCGACTATAACTTCAAATCAATTAATAATAAACATCTTGTAAATTGTGGATGAATTTCATGTGACACAATTCGCAATATGTTCACAAATAATAAATGCGAGACATTGCTACTAATTTAAATAAACTCCTTAAACAAATAAAAGCCGTTACGAAGTTAGAAATGTACAATAGGTTTCACATATGTAACCAATAAGATAATTAGGCTAATATTAACATTTGAACGACTGTGCTAAAATTACGAAACTCAGAAATACCTAACACCTTCTCCAGGATTAACCGAATTCCTTACTCGGATTTATGTGTTTCGCGGATAGTAAAATAGAGTCAAACTTTCTCGATTCGGAATTTTAAACCAGTGACGTGGGACACCATAAATTATCCCAAGTGACGACTCTGAATTCAATAATATAATTTTGTTTTGATTAGTGTCACTTAAATTGAAAAAAACTCCCTATTCCCTCGGGAAAAAGAAGGTGTAACAAATGATTTTATGGATAAGTCTTTCCCATTAATTTATTTGAGATGTCCTATATATTATGGGAGAAAGATTAGCAGTCTTGTTGATGGAATTCTCTCTAAATTATTAAAAAGCTCAATGGATGGAAGGGTAATATGATGTCTCCCGGTAGAGAATGATCTCAATTAAACATGTTTTTAGTCTCTTCTCACTTATATGTCATCTGCTATGAACCCTCATAATTGAATTACTAAGCTCATGGAGAAACACTTTGTAAAGTTCTTTTGGGGATCTAACAAAGGTAGAAATAACTATCATTAGACTTCATAAATAAAATATTTATCTCCTTAAAAATAAAGGTGGAACTGATGTCAGGAAAATAGATGGTCATTGATACTCTTAGCATCAAAAAATGGTGGAGATTCAGAACTCAGCCTTCCCTTTGAGCCACTTTTCTCAAGAATAAATATTGCATAAGAGCTCATATGGTGATCAAAAGATTCAGCCTAGCTGATTCTCATATATGGAAGAAAATGTTGAAGATCGGAGGGAAAGCGGAGCATAATATTAGATGAGAAGTTCATAGAGGCAATTGTAGCTTTCGGTGGGACAATTGGGATGGTAAAGGTGCATTACCCAATCTCTTACAAGGTGGTGGTAGGTCTGCTAATATACAGGTGAAGAAATTTATACATAATGAAGGATGGAATATCGACAAGCTTAATGAAGTTCTCCCTGGTCATCTTACAGATTTCATTACACAATTGGATATTGATGATCCAAATGATGAAGACTTTCATGTTTGGAATATTTATGAAAATGGACATTTTTCTTCTACTTCGCTTGGAAATTTATTAAATTAAAAAGCATAAAAATAATTTTATAAATAAAATTTGGCATAATTCTATCCCTTTTAAAATCTCTTTTATCACTTACAGAATTTTTAAAAATAGACCGCCTTTTGATGATGTTATAGGTAGATTTGGCACTAATATAATTTCTAGATGTTGCAATTGTCTTTCTATGCAGGTGGAAACAATGCTACATATTTTTTAACAATAGTGATGCAACCAACTTCATTTGGAATTCCATTGAAAATGCACTTGAAATCAAACACCAACAAGAACCTGTAATTGTTAATTTCAAGTGATGGTGAGAGATGAACTCCAACAATAGAGTTCATAAAAAATCCTCCAAATTGCTCCCATGGTCATCTATTGAAAAATTTGGAAGCATAGAAATACATGTAGATATGGAAAGCATGAAGTTTCAACTCAACACCATGAGATATCAAAGTATTTGGAATTTTAATGCAACAATCTCCAAATACATTTTAGGTGACTTTGCTCAACTGGATTGGCGTTCATTATGTCAAAATAATTGAGAGAATCAAGCCATCACAAAAATAGATGCATGGGAATCTCCATTTTCGGGAACTGTCGAAGTTAACACTAATGGTAGCTTTAGCAAGGAAATAGAAAAGACAACA
Organism: Nicotiana benthamiana; assembly: GCA_034376525.1. NCBI lineage: Eukaryota > Viridiplantae > Streptophyta > Magnoliopsida > Solanales > Solanaceae > Nicotiana > Nicotiana benthamiana. Next base: position 6,331,118 of record CM067330.1, on the reverse strand, counting down.
TTGGTGGGATGGTCAGGGACTATCATGGCGACCTCATCATGGCCTTTCTGTGCCCATCAATTGTGTTAGTAACAACAATATGGCGGAGGCTAAAGCAGCTGAGTTTGGAGGGAAATGATGGAGCTAAAATGGATACACCAACTTGTCTCTGGAACTTGACTCCATGATTATTGCCGAGCTACTTACAGAAAGAGAAACTAATAACTTGAAGATCAAGATGGTAATTGATAGAACCTCCAACATTGTTCAACATGCTAGAATTGATGTAAAGTATTGTTTTCGAGAAGGTAACCAAGTAGCCGATTGTCTTACTAAGTGTGCCACAACCACAAATCAGAGGAGAGTGTACCACTCATTCCAACAACTTTCTAATAGTGTTAAAGGCCATTTCTTGTTAGATAAATGGCAGCTTCGTAGTATAAGGTCGATGCACGAAAAATCAAATTTTTTCGTCAGTTAATATGTTCGTAGATTTTCTCAGGTAGGAGGGCATGTATGAACCTCCTTTCCTGTTATTTTAGGGTGAGGAATCACCGTTGTTATTTATTACTGAGGTAAGGTATAGTCTCCCTCATTATGCATTTTTAAAATACAACACAACCCTGACCTCTGTCTGGGAAATTTTATGTAAAAAAAATCCTCTGGATATAAAAGAAGGCGCGAAAGGCTTTGTCCATGAGGGGATGAAAGACCATTGGGTTAACTAGCTGGCCAAGGATGTATTATTTTGTCACCTTCAAATTATTTGTTTGAGAGCAATGATGAGTGTGAGCATGTGATTTTTGGCCTGTTGAGACGGCTCCTACAGGACCCTCAGGTTTAGGATTTTCCCTTTTATATTTGTTTTTTGGATTTAGTTTTAGAGTTCAATTGTGTGTGCCAGTGCGTGTTCATTAATGCATGTTTAAAATTGATTAGGATTTAATTTCGTGTTTTGCTAGAATAATTGCTAAATAGGTTTATTTTTACAAACTAAAACACAAAAAATATGTGCAAGTAATATTTCTGGCATCTTTAATCGTTTTTGTTTAATTTCAAGTTGTTGAATTTTTATTTGTGTTAATTAGAAATTTTATTTTATGTAAAATAGGGAATTAATTAAACACAAAAGAAAAAAT